>LPNX011130453.1:434242-488209 GCA_001517045.1 Pseudotsuga menziesii
TCGGTTTGGGCTCCGGGGTCCAAAGGGGTACCTTTGGAGCTGGGTGGTCGGCGAGACCTCGCCAGTTGGCAGGGTGGAAAAACTAGTTTGGGCTGGTTGATTTTCAGAGCTTGGGAAGGACTTTTGGCTGCAGGGAAAAGCAAGGAGAAATGACAAGCAAGGACATCAACAATGGTGGATCTACTAGCTATCTACAGGTATTTTCCAGCAGTTTATATGGCAATTCTGTTTATTTAAATTTTAAGAGTTTAGATGGCAAATTGTGTTTATTAAAGGTTTATATGTTGTGATCATCCTTGCTACCTGCACAATTAAAACAGTAAATTGTTAGAATAGATCAAACAGCATTTTGATTATCAAACTGTATATGTATATATATATAGTTAAATTCTTGATTGTAAATGAATCCTAAAGGAGACCCAGTGGGGGCTCTACATTAATTCATAAGAAGTGATCTTTTGAACTCAATGGTGGTCACTCTTAAACTTGTGAACCTCGTTTGTTTGTAAAATTAACATTCCTACCAATACTCTTAGAACAATCTGCTTTGTGACAATGGATTTTATTAAGTTCAAATCCAAGGATGGTAGAAGATATTATAAGAGTCTGTTTATGACAAGTAGTTTGGATAAGTTAACTTTCTTGTTTGATAGTATAGCCATGAAACTCCTAAATAGTGGGTGAATATAATAAGTTTAGGACTAAATTCAAAATGGTATTGTTCTTATCCAAATATCAATCTTGGAATAGAAGTAGTATTCCATAACAGTATAGATCCTTAAAGTATTAAAGGAATCTTGGATCAAGTAATAAACTTTGTAATGCTTGGAAAAAGAACAGTATATGATGATACCTAAATTTACAGTTGCAAATCGAAACATGTTACAAATCTAAACATGGAAAGTTGTAGAAACTTTAAATAAGTGGAATTAGATCTTAGATGTTGTAATCTCTACCATGCAAGCTGCTAGTAAAGAAATGTTTATAATTGAAGCTATACCTGTTCAACCTGACAAATCTGACTAGCATGAACATACTTTACTGAATAAATACTGTTAGCAGCGACCCGAACATCTTACCTGGATATCTGTAAGAGAAGGAAACTTCTGCGTTAGCTCGGAAGCTAAGTAAGCCCAATTTTTCATAGTAATCCCACCTTGTGGTCGCAAAAAGAAACAAGTCAATGAGATGAAAATATCTATTCTATCAACCTATACAAATAAACGAGGAATGCTAATAATAAGCTGATAACTTTTAACTAATTAAATAATTAGTTAACTGTAATTATGTTAATCTTATGTAATTCAAAAAAAAATTAAATTTTTCGAGAAATTTGGGGTTTTGACATGTGGTATCAGAGCATGGTTCAAACACTAGGCCTTGATGTGGCCCAATTAGTTTCCACAGAACAGTAAAAGTAATGTACTAACCTGTATTTTTTTTGTTTTATGTAAAAACCAGAAAATTTCTTTTTCTGAATCTTAACAGGCAGGTATGGAGAAGTTAGGAGAATATACTGAGGAGGAGTCTCCAAACACCGAGACAAGAAAATGTCCAGAGAACCTGTGTTAGAGGAGGTAACTGCTCACTCCTCAGAGATGATGCAGACTATCAAGGATTTGAAGACTGAAATGGAATCAATCAAGAAAGATAATGAGAGAATTTTAAAGACTCAGAAAGAGTTAAACCAAATCTTGATAGAAAAATTCCAGACAGAAGGGAGGAGTAAAAGATCCGAATCTGAGGAATCTAGTCATCAGAAGGGATCTAAAAGGATGAAACTAGCTAAAGCTGAAAGCAGTTCAGCATATGAAGGATTCAGGGAACAACAAAGCTACTACACTACTAGTGACAGTAGTGAGGCTGAGTTGTATAACAGAAAGAAAAAGTACAGGCTGTACGAAGAGATTTTCGGGGAGTTCAAAGAAATAAAGCCCCCAACTTTTAACGGAGAGATTGAAAAAGGGGAAGAGGCAGAGTCCTAGTTATTCGGGATGAGGAAGTATTTTCAGATATACAACTATTCAAACCAGCTGAAGGCAAGAATGGCCATCTATAATCTTTCTGGAAAGGTAGATATATGGTGGCAAGATCTGAAAAGAGTCAAGGGGATCAAAGAAAAAGAATTAAATTGGAGTACTTTTAAAAGGTACTTCAAGAAGAAATTTATGTCCGAACAATACTATGAAGAAAGGGCGAAAGAATTTTATGAGTTAAAATTAGGATCCCTGACTATGAAGGACTTAAACAGTAAGTTCTTAAGTCTGTTAAGGTATGTGCCTTATTTAGTTGATGAGAAACCTAAAGTACAGCGGTTTCTTAGCTGCCTGCCATATCATATCAAGGACATAATCGAGTATGATAACCCAAGGACTCTGGAAGAAGCCATGAGAAAGGAAAAATTCTGTTTTGAACAGAACAAAAGGAAAGAAGGTATAGCCAACTGGAAGGATAAAAAGAACAGTAATCAGCCTGAGTTCAAGAAAAAGGAGTTTGTACCCCAGAAAAATTTCAGGAATAATAAGAACATAAATCATTCTAATGGTAAGAACTTCCAGGGAAACAGAAATGGTGCTTCTAATAATTCTAATAATTCCAATAAATTCAAGGGCAAGGAAGCTTCAAACAATCATGGAAATTTCACTAAGAATTTCGAATGGAAGGAGCCTGTTAAGTGCTGGGAGTGCAATGGACCACACTATGCTTCAGTCTGCCCAAACTGGAAAAATCCAAACAGCAATATTCATACTGTACAGGATGAAATGATTGTTGGAGAATTTGCAAGGACTATGCCCCGAATCAATGCAGCGTTGGAGAATCACCAAGTGGATTATCAGACTTCCATGGTGGAAGTAGAAGGTATGGTTAACCAAAACCCTGTAACTATTTTAATAGATCTAGGTGCTAGTCTTAGTTACATTTCACCTCAGATAGTAGAAAAGTGTAAATTGAATGTTTAAAATTTTGATAGCTCCTGGTTAGTTCAATTAGCCACTGGGGCAAAAAGGAAAGTAACTTGTTATGTCAAAGAATGTGCCTTATTTATGAATGATTTTAGAACCATAGTTAAACTAAATGTTTTGCCACTTGGCTCATATGAATTATTGATTGGTATGGATTGGTTAGAGCAGCACAAGGTAGTCTTAAACTGTTTTGATAAAACATTTACATGCGTAAATAATAATGAACAAACGGTAACAGTTAAGGGTATTCCTAGAAAACTATAATCAGGAAGATTTCTTCCCTACAACTTAAAAGACCAATCAGGAAAGGGTGTAAAGCCTATGCTGTAACTATTACAGATGAGGCAAGTAAATCTAAAAAGATAAAATAAAAATAGAGGATATTCCTGTGTTAAACAAATTTACTGATGTTTTTCTGGAGGAAATTCCAGGATTACCTCGTAGGAGGGAACTGGATTTCACAATTGAGCTGGTACCAGGTGCTGTACCTAGCTCGAAAGCTCCGTATCATATGAATATTTTAGAACTTAATGAATTAAAATCACAGTTAAAAGAATTAATAGATAAGGAGTACATTCGACCTAGTGTGTCCCCTTGGGGAGCACCAGTAATCTTTGTTAAAAAGAAAGACAGAACTATGCGACTATGCATAGACTACCGTCAACTAAATAAAATGACTATTAAAAACAGATATCCGTTGCCCCGCATAGATGATCTGTTTGATCAGCTGCGTGGAGCTATGGTGTTCTCAAATATAGACCTAAGATCAGGATATCATCAGGTAAGAATTAAAGATGAGGACATTTTCAAGACAGACTTTAGAACAAGGTATGGACATTACGAATTTGTCGTAATGCCATTTGGGCTTACTAATGCCCCAACTGTCTTTATGTGCCTGATGAATAATATAATGCATAAATACTTGGATAAATTTGTTGTTGTGTTTATCGATGACATCTTAATTTATTCTAAAAATGAAGTGGAACATAAGGAACACTTACAGATAGTTTTACAAGAGCTGCGAGAGCAACAGCTCTTTGCAAAGTTTAGCAAGTGTGATTTCTTTAAGGATGAAATCCAGTACTTAGTTCACATAGTGACTAAGGAAGGGATTTCAGTAGATCCTGAAAATATTCGGGCAATCGAAGATTGGCCAGTACCAAAAGATGTAACAGATGTTAGGTCCTTCATGGGAATTACCGGTTATTACCGGAGATTCATTGAAGGCTTTTCAAAAATAGCTAATCCAATCACTTTTTTACAAAAGAAAGGCAAGAAATTTGACTGGAACTTAAAATGTGAAGAAAGCTTTAAGAAATTAAAAACCTTGTTAACAACTGCACCTATTCTAAGAATAACAGATCCTAATAAGGATTTCGTGGTTTGCACCGATGCTTGTAATGATGGTTTAGGCGGTGTGTTGACTCAAGACAGGCATGTCATTGCTTATGAGTCTCGGAAATTAAAAATCCACGAAAATAATTATGCAACGTATGATTGAGAACTTGCAGTTGTTATACATGCTTTAAAAATGTGGCAACACCACTTAATAGGCAGAAAGTTTATTTTAATGACTGATAATAAAGGTATGAAATACCTTTTAGATCAGCCCAACTTAAATGCAAGACAAGCAAGGTGGTTAGCCTTCTTGAGTGAATATGATTTCGAAATTCAACACATAAAAGGGAAAGAAAATAAGGTGGCTGATGCTTTAAGCAGGAATGCAAAGCTGAATTTTACAGCAGCAGTCAGCACTTATGCTTCTGATTTAAATGAATAGCTTACTGAAGGGATAAAATTGGATGAAATTTATCAAAAATTACAGGTTATAGCTAAAAAAGAACCTACAGAAAGTTTAATAAAAGGTTATAGTCTAAATAAAGATGGATTCTTATTGTTTAAGGACAGACTGTATGTGCCTAATGTGCCTAAGGTTAAATTGTTGATTCTGGATGAAGTTCATAAAACCCCTTACTCAGGACATCCAGGCTACCAGAAGATTGTCACCATGTTAAGAAAAGAATATTTCTGGCCTAATATGAAATCTGAAGTAGCTAAATACATAGCTAGATGTTTGGATTGCCAACAAGTGAAAACTGAACACCAACATCCAGCTGGTTTACTGTAACCTTTGCCTATTCCTAGTTGGAAATGGGAAATAATCAACTTAGATTTTATTACTAGACTACCCAGAAATCAGAATCAGAATGATTCAATCATGGTGGTGGTTGACAAGTTAAGTAAAGCAGCACACTTCATTCCTGTCAAGACCACTTACAAGGCTGCTAATATAGCTGATATATTTCTAAAGCAATTTTTTAGGTTACATGGAGTACCTAAGGTTATTATTTCAGACAGGGATCCTAAATTCACAGGGAATTTCTGGAAATCCTTGTTTAAGGGATTGAAAACAACACTGAATTTCAGCACCTCTTTCCATCCTCAGACAGATGGACAGACAGAAAGAGTGAATCAGGTGCGGGAAGATTTGTTAAGAATGTATGTTAAGGATCAGGCAGGTAGGTGGGAGGATTATTTGTATTTAGCAGAATTTGCATGCAATAATAACTATCAATCATCAGCTAAGTTCAGCCCATTTGAAATTCTGTATGGGCGTAAATGTAACACTCCTATCTCCTGGAATAATCCAGTAGATAGATTGGTGTTAGGACCTGAATTATTGAAAGAAATGGAACAGATTGTAAAACAAGTGCAGGAAAATTTGAAAGTAGCTCAGGATCGACAAAAGAGCCAAGCATATTTGAAAAGAACTCCCAAAGAGTTCTAGGTGGGTGAGCACGTGTTCATAAAGGTAAGACTAAAGAAGAGCTCCCTAAGACTGGGAAGTTGTGCAAAACTAGCACCACGTTATTGTGGTCCATTTGAAATTTTATCCAGAATTGGTCAAGTTGCATATCAGTTAGCGTTACCACCTAACTTAAAAGTGCATAATGTTTTTCATATTTCTGTTCTAAAAAAGTACGTTCATGATGCTACTCATGTGATTGATTGGAATGTTGTACAGGTGGAACCAGAAGGAGAAGTTCTGGTGGAACCGGACTGTATCCTCGAGAGGAGGGAAATTACTCTGCGGAACCGCACAATTGGACAGTTGAAGGTGCAATGGAAGCACCTTAGTCCTGAAGAAGCAACCTGGGAACTGGAAAGTAAGATGCGGAAGGCATACCCGAATCTGTTCCAGGAGGTTGTAGAGGATGAAGAATAAGTAACATCGAGGACGATGTTACATTTTAAGGGGGTGTGTATGTCACATACCCCAATTTTGTAAAATGATGTTAATTGTTTTAATTATATTCCTAAGACATTATGTTAAGTTTAATGCTAAGTAGGAACTGATGACTCAGTAGAGTCAACAGAAATGGAATGTAATTCAGAATATTTTATTATTAATAAATAAATTGTGGAGACAATAGTATGGGAGAGCTGTTAAAAAGAGGTTACTGGTCAAACTGGTGGATGGAACTAGGTGGAGGAAAAAATACAAGTGGCAGCATCCTCAAACACTTCCTAAGTTGTAGGTGGCAACTTCCCTATATTTGAGGTCATGATCCCCCAAGAAAGTGGGATCAGAGCAGGTGGCTCATTCAATGACAATTAACCCAAAACGGCCTAGGGAATCTTTTAAAAGTACTCAAGGAAGAGAGCTGAGGCTGCTCAGATATTTTTCCAGAGAGAATTCATTCAGGTGAATGTTATTCAGGAAAATTCATTGAGGAAAGAGGGAAAAATATTAAGGAAGTTGTATGAGAGGATTGCTGCAGTAACTTGGTTTTTACAGCTTGTTAGCTGGGAGAACTCACTAAGAAGTTTTGGATTAATGCTAAGTTTGAAGACTGGTATTTGACTTTACTGCACCTAGTTCTAGCCAGGGAGACCATAGCAAGCTCGGGGGTCCTGAGGAGTCGCTGTTTGAGCGCTCTCCAGGAATTGGTAGGGAGGAACGGCTTCCCATTGCTGTTGTTGTCCAAAGCTTAAGCAGGTTCTGTCACTTATCTGTCTTGTTTAAAATACTGTGAATGGTTGAATGTTAAGTTTATAGTTTAGGATTGAGAATTTACTGGTTTAATAATGTAAATGTTTTAGTTTATCATTAATGAAATCTATTGATGAAAGATAAAGACCCTCTGTATTTTTCCACATCTGGGTTTTACCAGACCGTACTCCAGCACAGGGGTAGAATTATAAAAGATGTATGATGAGATTATAGAATAGTAGATTGTTCTTTGCTTAATATCAGAATAAATTATCTATTTTGATGACAACTGTTTATACTCATAGGTAAAACTTTTCCTTCGAACAATCTATTCTTCTCGGTAATCCTTTTAAATTGTAAAGAACAGATAGAAGAATGTACAGGTTGTGCTAGGAAAAGATAGACTAAGAGTATCTGTTGTAAATCTTATAATTATTTTCTTCTAGTTTGAAAGAATCTAACTTCTTATGCTGGAAAGGCAACACTGATAGTAGGAATAAATAATCATGGTTTAGAATTCTACAGTTAAGACCTGGTAGTGTTAGTCTGTATTTATGGTTTAGGATGTAGTTATTTAATTACTAATTATTTTTTTTACGGTTGAGCTCAAATAGAATTACAGAGCTGTTAACATCTTTCTTAGGTAGTAACTGAAGAATATTTTTATATATCTAAATGAGTGTTTAAGATAAAACTTAAGTAGTACTATATGTATTTTATATACATATATACAAGCATCATAGCTAACAGATGAATTAAATAACTAATAAAATGTTATAGATTTAAAGTAACCATAGAAACATTGGTATACACAAAAGAGATAATATCTTTATTGTATCAATAACAAATAACTTATATTACTTACAATATAGAAGTAATACTAATATTACACATAAGGTAATAATCTTTTTATAGTAATTGTAACCTAAACTATTTACCCTTATACATTACAAAGTAAATAACAATACATGAGAACCTTATAAATAAAATAATAAAATGAGAATATAAAGACCCTACTTAAATAAAAGGGTATAAAGCATAAGTTAAAAATTATATTTCTTAATAATTAGTAAATCAGGGTAACAAGTCTGTATAGCACCCTGGACAGTAAATCTAATTAACAGTAAGTTTTAGAAAATACTTAAACCTCAGATTATTTATAAACAGAGAATTAACTATTGTTACTTTGCATAAATACCTAAGCAGAATTAATAACAAAAGTAATAATTATTACAGGGAGAATAACAAAGTTGTTATAATCAGTGATATGGATATCCTATTAATTACTGTATATAAATTTATATTATTTGGAAATTATAGTATTATTTATCTTTTCTCATTAGCAGATATTTCAGTATAAAAACCTGTAACCTATTTGTACAATCTATGGCTTCTGAATGTCATTAAAATCTTAAAAGATGATATAGTTTACCCATTGTAACGCTTATAAAAATTTATAAAAATAATATCAACCAGTATATTATTAAATTGCAATAAAAGAAACTCTATCAGCATTTACCATGAGTAATTAACACAAAGTAAACCAAATATTTTATCAATTTACAGAAGTTAAAGGTACCGAGGACAGATAGGCTTAATGAGGCAAGTCAACATAGTAACTGTTTCAAAACTGCACAGTAATATAATATTAACTTAAGGAAAGTAGCATGAACAGCGCACAGCTTCAAATCAAGGTAAACCCTGATAAAATTTAAAGTATGTACTAGCATTGGAGTTTAACTCCCTAACACCTTACGGCTGTCAACTTTAACTACAAAGTAAGGCTTACAACCTGTACAACAGTTAAATATTTATGCATACATTACCCTATATTAAAAATAAACAAGGAACCCAAACCCATAGTCTTGGCTTCAGCCAAGACCTCTTGCTGAACAAGAGTGAGACTCGCTTAAACATCGTTCGGGTTCGCTAACTGAACCAAGGTAACCACGAGGGTTACAAACCTCAAAGTCAAGCCATAACTTCCCTAAGAACCAGCAAGGAGAGAATGCCATGGATAAAACCAGGCTTACCGAGGAAAGCCAGTAGCCAAAGTCACGCACCTTCCACGCCATGAGGAGGAGACCGAACCTGCAGTAAAGAAACAACTTAATATTAAAACCCTTAAGAATGAAATTGTTAAGCTAATACATTAAATAGAAAACGAAATAAAACTCTGTACATACCTTAGAGTTAGATTGACTTTACGACCACTAGCAGGAAGAACGGTAAACCCTTCTTTCACCTTAGAGAAGAATGAGCTCGCTGGAGCTAAGGGTACCTATCACGATGGAGGACGTTCTAGAGTATTGAGTTGAGGGAATGCACTTATACAATGACAGGTTCGACAATGGAGGCCAAGGGAGAAACCCTAGGTAAGTCAACATTTATCAGCCTCTAACAGTAAGCCATTCAACACCGTAAGCTTCCACACAGTGCAGTAGATGAGCTCACCAAGAGTTGGAGCAACATAGGGACTGCTAACAGATAGCACACACACAGCAAAACGGACTCGAAGGAGTTACAAAGCGGCCGAAGGCCTGAAGGCAAAGGAGAAATGACGAATAGGGTTGGGTCAAGACGTTTTAAACGCCAATGCATGGCTGAGAAGAGACCACGTATCACTTTTAATACTTTACATGCAGTGGGTAGAAATCCATAGTTACACAACAAAAGTCACCAACGTTTTCTTTTCACAACCCACATCATAACGCAGATATTCCATAGAGTTTGTTACACTATAGTCGAATCACCTGCATTGCACAATCAACCATATAAACATTGGTTTAATGTTATAAAATTTAAAGATTTTGGTCATTGCTAATCTCATATAAACATTAGAATTATGTTCTAGATTTGGTTTATGGGTTATCGTTGACCATCTTACGATAAAATATGGAAGTTTAGAACTTTGTTTATAAAAATATTGCATTATAGATTGGGTCCATCGATGGTCTCATACTCTTACGTATGAAGACTTGCAATGTATGATAATGAAATTTCTGAGTGAGGAGCAACAACGAATACCATGGTATAGTTCGTTTATAAATCTATTCTTTCTATGCATTATCTATTACCCTAGTTAACAAATGAAGTAAAGGAAGCAATAAAATAAGATTTGAAGAATTGTATTAATTCATAAGAAGTGATCTTTTGAACTCAATGGTGGTCACTCTTAAACTTGTGAACCTCCTTTGTTTGTAAATTAACAATCCTACCAATACTCTTAGAACCATCTGCTTTGTGACAATGGATTTTATTAAGTTCAAATCCAAGGATGGTAGAAGATATTATAAGAGTCTGTTTATGACAAGTAGTTTGGATAAGTTAACTTTCTTGTTTGATAGTATAGCCATGAAACTCCTAAATAGTGGGTGAATATAATAAGTTTAGGACTGAATTCAAAATGGTATTGTTCTTATCCAAATATCAATCTTGGAATAGAAGTAGTATTCCATAACAATACAGATCCTTAAAGTACTAAAGGAATCTTGGATCAAGTAATAAACTTTGTAATGCTTGGAAAAAGAACAGTATAGGATGATACCTAAATTTACAGTTGCAAATCAAAACATGTTACAAATCTAAACATGGCAAGTTGCAGAAACTTTAAATAAGTGGAATTAGATCTTAGATGTTGTAATCTCTACCATGCAAGATGCTAGTAAAGAAATGTTTATAATTGAAGCTATACATGTTCAACCTGACAAATCTGACTACCTGACAAATCTGAATAGCATGAACATACTTTACTGAATAAATACTGTTAGCAGCGACCCGAACATCTTACCTGGATATCTATAAGAGAAGGAAACTTCTATGTTAGCTTGGAAGCTAAGTAAGCCCAGTTTTTCATAGTAATTCCACCTTGTGGTAGCAAAAAGAAACAAGTCAATGAGCTGAAAATATCTATTCTATCAACCTATACAAATAACCGAGGAATGCTAATAATAAGCTGATAACTTTTAACTAATTAAATAATTAGTTAACTGTAATTATGTTAATCTTATGTAATTCAAAACAAATTTAAATTTTTCGGAAAATTTGGGGTTTTGACAAATTGAGTTCTTCATATTCCTCATCGCTTGAGGTATCTTCTTTGAATGGTGATAGCTTGATCTTCAATTTGCTCCCATCTTTCTTCTTCTCTTCTTATGAGACGATCTTCTTCTTCTTCCAAAAGTCAACTGAAAGTAATCACTTTCTTCTGGCACACATTCCTCGCATGAATGAATCCCATGATCATGGGAGGACATTCAAGGTGGCTATCACCACTTCTGCATTCTCTGCTTCTTCTTCTACTGCTTCAAGATGTTATGCATTCTGGATCTTCACATTCTTCAACTGTTTTCTGAAATCCATCTTCTAAATTATGTTCTTATCTTCAAATATCTTGATCAAGAAATAAAACATCTTCGATGTCTTTAGGGAAGACACTTGTGGTACAAGTTGATCCATGATTGAATAAACAGTGATATTCTTGGCCTTGATCAAGTTCTTCTTGTGTAAGGCTTTGAGGCTCATCTCCCTCTAGAATTGGAACCTCTCTACTCATGTAGGTGTCCAATTCATTTTCTTCAGAGAGATCAAATACTTTCATTCTTGGAAGTTTTCAACTTCACCAAGCTTATCATCAAGTTGATGTGATAGATCACTTTGAAATGAGAACCTCAAACGCAAATAGAAAAATATTAGATCTTACCGATTTGAGGTGTTCGTCCTACTTCCGGAGCTGGCTGATCTAGGGTTTGTCAGAGAAACCCTAATTTTCAAAACTTGGAATCTTTCAGATATGATTGGATAGAAATATATATCTCTTCAAATGGAGCTGTCCAATGTACTCCTTTTCTGAAAACAGTGGAGGGAAGCTCCTGGAATAGGAAGCCCTAGTTTTTGAATTTCTTCTGCAAAAATGCCTGTTACTGTTTCTGTGATATCTCCAAAATTACTGCTCCTCTATGTATGAAATTTCACACTGAGGTAACCTCGCATGTCCTTGATCCAAAAACATAGGTTTAATCAGATTTGGTTTCGCCAATTTGGATTTATGATCATTTTCCCAAGGTGACCTGTTACAGGACTGTTCATAACAGTGAAGTTGTACGGCATGCCACGTGTCACTGGTTCATCTTCAGGTTATGAAATTCAGACCATAGAAAGTACACTCCATTATATTTCTGTAAAATCTTTAGGAATTCCATTTGGACCTCTTTAGACCAAATTGTAGCAATGTTCCCTAGGTGTCCTGTTTAGGGATAAATTATGGAAGAGGCTGGAACCCTAACTTGGAGGGATAATATCTCCTAGAATATAGCGAATAGGAGACTAAATGTTGGACACAGTGTTCATCAGGATGTTATATGTGGTCTCTGCAATTTTTAGCTCTTGAACCCTCGCCAATATTGGGATATAGCAAATATACCAAAACTTAGCAGTTTTAGTATTTAGGGTTTTTCTAGCTCCGGGTCAAACTAGGGTTTGACTTTCCCGGAGTTTCACCCAACCAAAATTTTTGATCTGGGTCTCTAAAATTTGATTTTGATGAGGAGAGAAATCCTATTCTGGGCTCACTCAAAAATTATTCTTCTGCAAGAAGCCCTAATTTTCCACACGGAAAATTGAAAATGCTCGGAATCGAATTCTGCTTCGACAAAAAGATGCGCCCTTCAATGGAGAGTCATCCTAGCCTTCTTTTGCTGATCGATTGTGGAGAGAGAACAAAAAGGTAATAATCCCTAGATTTTGTAGGGTTCACAATGTCTTCTTTTCAGGGTGGATTTGATACCATGTTAAATTTTCATATGCTTAGCTAAGACATCAGTATTTCATTTCATTTTTCATAACCAAAGCATATAAACAGGATCACTGAAAGATAGACAAGCACAACCATACAAAAGGAACACAAAGATTTATCCTGGGAAAACCCTAAAGGGAAAAACCCAGCAAAATATTCCTCAATATAGATTCCCCAAAAAGATAAAAGATAAAACCAACAAGGAGATCAAAGCCTGATCCTCCTCCTTCTCCAGCTACTTCACTTCTCCACTAATGCGCTACACAAGTGAGAGTGTGTGTCTCAAATGAGGAGCACTAAACCTCTATTTATATTCAACCGTTCACTTAAGTTAAATCATCTGTCATGTAGGCTCAATTTAATCATGTAGGATCGAGTTACACATGTAGGCTCAAGTAACCACACTGGGGTGCTAATGACCCACCTTTACAATTAGAGGGGACAACCTCATGACTCTTATTAGTTCTTCCAATTAAAAGCATCGGGGTACAAAATAATACAAGTGGTTCTCCCAGTAGGACCATTGGGGACCACAAAAGATACATATAGAATATTCTTCGAAGTTACAATATTTCAACACTTCACCACCACAAGCGTCAGAGCCCCCTAATGATCCAGGAACCCCATATTCACCACGAATGGATACACAGGAAACCATAAGCCCCACCCATGAAATACATTCGACAAACCCTAATGCAACATAAGTTCAGCCGACCGAAAACCTGTCGACCACAGAGAAACATCCAGAGCAGCGTCAACCAGCATTAGTACCAACAGCAATAGCAGTGACCCATCATTCAAAGCACAAAAGTAAAAAGAAAAATAAAAAGAACAGAGAAAAATATCAGACATAATAGGTACCGACAATTATCCACCTTCATCAACTAGGATCAACTACTGCAGTCGACACACCAAAACTTATAGATGGAGAACTGGACCAACTATTGGAAGCACTCACTAAAGAGGCTGCAGTGAGAAATCAAAGAAGAAAAGAACAAATAGAGAAACTTAAGGCAGAACAAGTTGAATTCTTGACCAAATGCAGGAATCTGACACAAACAATTCTACCAATAATAACAGAGCCCGACACCGACAAACCGTTGGAGTGAGTTACCAGTTGTTGGAAAGTGTTGTGTTGAACCTTCATACAAAGTTGCAGACCAAGAAAAATGATAAAAAAGAAGAGACTTCTATGGTGCTGAGACATCAGTACACAACATTTTCAGAAGCCCACAAGGTACTACAGGAGCATTTGGATGAGTCTATCGATACAGAAGAAGTATTATGAAATTGGTATACCTATTATGGTCAAGTATTCAAGCAAGCTAGGGAGACTTGTGAACACATCAAATAATTGGAAATCAACAAAACCCGGAAGAATCAATGTGGAGAAAATTACAATATTAGATAGCACTTGAAACAACAAAGCTCGATAAACTAGAAAAACAAGCACATTAGTGGATGAATCAGGCACTACCTAGCCTCAACACACTTGACAAAAATTTTCCATGAATGAAAAGATTTATTGAAACAGTAGAAGAAAAAACTCAATTGTTGGGGATTGACGTGATAAATATCATAGACCTCCCAATACAAGAGAATATGTCAATTCTATCAAGCATTACAACACTAACCATTGACATTCGGAATGCCCTCCACAATTGGAGAGAATTTCAGCACCAACTAGCCGTTACAATAGAAGCCATTATGGAGGTATGTGTACAGAAGAGACCATCCATTCGACTACAAAACCCATGGAGACAGAGAAAATTGGAAAAAATACTTCATACAGTTTATTTTTGGTTACCTCCCCTGTTCTTTGGGACAAAGAAATATTTTGTTCCCGGGGGAGATGTTGGAGGAGCTAGTCGGTGAGCCGACTAGACTAGTTAGCCGACTAATTAGAGATTAGGTCGGCCTCCAAAGGTCATGTCGGTTGACTAAACCGACAAGTATTTATTCATAATTGTTTTGTAATAATATATAATAGGTTGTGGATCCAGATATGAACTTGGTTCAATTTTGATGTTTGTATGAACACATATGTCTTTTGTGGAATATAAGTTGTTATTCAACCTACTATCTTTGTCTCTTGTCTCTGTTATGATTATGTGATTCTTCATGTGTATTATTGGTAACTTAGTGATCTAGGTGATTACAAAAGTTGTTATGCAACAACTAACGAGGCTAAGGAAAAAGTGTTAATTGGTGTGTTCATATTGTGCATCAAAGGATGAATTGTGAATTGGTGTGTGGATAGTGCACATAGGTGCATAAAATATGAATCGATTTGTGTGCAGGGTATACAGTTGGATCAATTAATATTTCTCTCTTTTGTATATCTCAGTGATTACACTAGGGGTTCTTGGTACTTCTCTCTTAGGGGTGCCAAATATTGTAATAGACATTCTCTACTATCTATCAATATGCGAAGAATATTTGGTGTTTTTTTTCTCCCTCATTGTTTTGAGGGTTTTCTCAAGGTTACACATTATGTTATATGTGAATGCTTATGTTTATGATTGTTCAATTGATTTCAAATACTTAGTAATTTCTCATTTAAATATTAAAATATCAAATCTCAACAAAATTCAACACTTTTCAATTTCATTTTTTTGGGGAAAATGGATGGTGGTATAGGTTTACACTAGGTGGGAGGCTACCATGAATGAGTGGAATGGAATGATCATGCTCACCAAAGGAAGAGGGGCGGGGTACTTTGGGATTGTCAAAAAGGATTCATGCTTATTTAATTCTAACTATATGACATAAGGAATGGATTGAGAAGGGATCTCAAAATATTGAATGGAATGGAATTGTGCCACAATTCCCAAATGGTCCCTTTTAAGAATTTTTTCCATATGGTGTGAACTAATAATTTCTAGAAATCCCTTTGTATTTCCTTTGGGAGGGTTATTTTTCCCTTCTTATTGGAAACTCATGTATACGGAATTCAAGTCCATGGTGAGAGGGAATAATGTTTGTAACATTCAACACCCAAGACATATCACAATTATCCATGCCAATAGAAAACATGTTGGTTTTGAGGGAATAAACACCCATTTGAAGCCACACATTTTCACAATGAACCCCATATTTCATAGCTCATCCATTTGCAATAATCATTTAGAATTTATTCATAACATGGATTTAGTAATGTGTTTCTTGGGTGACTGTTTTATGAATAAATCTAGGTGTGCCATCATTGCCAATTAAGATGATGGCATTGTGATGTTTGAGGTGGTCAATTAATTTAAGGGTTTGGGGGGTAAAAAGACTTGTCACTACATGCAAAGATATATAGGTTTTCTCCACTAATATATTAGTCTATTTAATGTCTTACACATTGGTATGGGGTACTTCCTGGGTGTTAGAATCAATTTTATCATTATAAATGCCCTCTAAATGGCAATAAAGAGTTTTTTTTCCTTACATTTATGTCTAGGGGAATTTTTCTCATCACAATTGTAGAAAAGACCTTTGAGTTGGAAATCCACCATTTCAACTTAGGTTAATTTTTTGGAGCTTGATAGGTGGATATGATGAGGAAGGATTAGTAGAAGGGAAGGTAGATGGATAGGGATATGGAATACATGAGGACGTTTTTATTTGAGCGCTCATCACCTTTTTGGATTCCGTATCCCTTTGATTGGAATCCAACCAAGTAGTGGGATGATTCATTAAGATATGTACATGGATCTCTTCTTTAAAAGCACTAATATCACATTTATTATATAAATTATCATAAACACCTTCAATTTAGATGGATAGCTTCACAAAAGATGACACAAAATCTTAAATTGTGCATGATTGTTTGAGTTTGGTCAATTTCCCTAAATAATTTGCATGTTTCAAAATGTTAATAGATATCATAAATAAATCGTGCCCAATAAATATAACCCTTGTAAGGTTTATTGTGCCATTACCATTGTTTAGATCTAAATATAAGGATTGCGGTGAAATAAGGGTGTGCGCATAACCTTGAATCCCTCCCCAATCTCTCTCTCTTTGATATACCTACATGGTTCAATAATAGTACTTGGGCCAATCTCTTAGGGAACTAACTAAGGAATATCAACCATGACTTGAGTTGTATTTCCCAACTACCCAAGTAGTAGAGAGTAATCTTACTAAGTGTTATGCTTGGTGCCACTCCAAGAACAATACGATCAATTAGATTATATAAATCTAGTTTCAAGTTTCATAGGGGACTTTCAATATACCCAAGAGTATGTGGAACTAAAATTTCATACACTTATGTTGTCTAATGTCATACTACTTGAAGGGGTACCAACAAAGGTTACAACGATGTCAAACAAATTTGACTAAGTACCAATTGTATTATCTACATTTATGCTTCCCAATCATAGGTTTACCCACTAAATGACAAATCATTAAGTTAGTTATAGCAACTAGAACACGTATCTAGCTTAAATAAAATCCTAAAATTTTCATCTCAACAAATTTATTTGATACCAAATGTTATGTACCTTAATAGAATAATTGGAAACTCATAGCATAAATAACAAAATAAATCAATATTTTAGTACGAAAATATAGAATTACCACAACAATATATAACTATAGATAACAAAATATCACAATAGAAAAATCTTTATTGATGGAAACAATGTCCAATTACCTCCTTTAGGGGGGACCTCCAAATGAATCCAAGATCTAATTACAAATTACTTCAAAATACATATTGTTTCATTGCTTATGTTCTTAAATATAGTTTCTTGTGAAGAAAAATTTTGGTAGGAAGAAACTTCTAGTAGGCATAACTTTCTAGTAATCCTTTTTAGTGGAGGGAATGTGGAGGGTATTTATAGTAAGTGGAACCTTATAATAGGTATTCCTACAATTGATATTGATTTCACACTATAGAGATGTTATAATAGGTGGAACCTTCTAGTAAGTCTTTTACGAATATGTATTTCATAATATATCTACTTTATTGGCTTATTTAATATGAATGACCTCAATACATAACAACCTATCTATTAATAGGGTTAGGGTAGGGCTCTAATAAGAGGTTATAACTATTTTGTGTTAAAAAGGGTTAGGATATTGGTTATTTATAGTGTTATGAGTTCAAGTTCA
Source organism: Pseudotsuga menziesii (assembly GCA_001517045.1). Lineage (NCBI taxonomy): Eukaryota > Viridiplantae > Streptophyta > Pinopsida > Pinales > Pinaceae > Pseudotsuga > Pseudotsuga menziesii. The sequence continues at coordinate 452,097 of LPNX011130453.1, forward strand.
ATTCTTAAGGATTATGCAAGTTATGAGGGAAGGACTATATGAGTATGTTTTATGGGTTATGGATTATAATGGTTAGAATTTAATGTTTAGTAGTGAGGTTAGGTCATAATTTTGACAATTTGGGTTACATGTTTTATATTAATAAGGTTTATATGGGTTATATGTGATCAAGATTAGGATATCATGGGTACAAGACATGATAGTGGTGATATGGGTCAAGTGTTAGTTGTTATAAAGTATAGAGGTTAAAAATAATTTTATTGGGGTCAATTGTTAGGGGTTACAAGGGTTACAAAGTTAAGGTTTTTTCGTGATTATGACCTATAGGGGTAATTGAAATGAGAATGATTATATGGGTTAAATGTAGAGGTAATAAAGGATACAAATTGGGTAATTATAGTTATTCATTTCACTTGGTAGACTTTATAAGGGATCTGTGTATGGGGTTACTAGGACAAGGGGGTTTAAAGGTTAAGAGTTCCCATGACTAGGGGACTTTTATGATAAGGATTATAACGGTTTCAAGTTAGAGAAATATTTAACACAAGAAAATGGATCATCATTAATTAAATGTTGAAGAATATTTTCTACTTATATAAAAATGATATTAATGGATCCATTATAAATTTACTAGGATTAATATAAGAGTGGAAATTAACTCCAACACATTTACAAACTCAATATAGTTAAGTGCACATAACAATTCCCTCGTTCTTATTCAAATCGAGAAGATGCAAGTCACATATTGTGTAGTGAGAAGAAATTCACCATTAATATATAAATCAAGAAGGGAAAACCATAATAGTACTCAACTTGAATAATTTTACCACTTTATTAATTATATTTCTTACATATTCATATTAGATTGATCCTGAACTTCATCCAATTCAAAATATGACTCATCAATATCAACTTTTTATCCAACCCTTCAGAATAATTGAAATAATTGTCCATATCAACATATAAGATGTATAACACGACGTCATCATTATCATCAAGATGAATCATAGGATCATCTAAACCAATAGTTGAATGATCAAGTTAATTCTCCTCTTCATCCAATAATACTTCTTCTTATTCTCCTACATCTTCTTTGCAAACACCTTCTTCAAGAAAAATATACTTTATAGGTCTTCTTCTTGGTTCATATTTTAAAAAATATGACTAACCTACTTTACCTAGCACCTATGAATAACATACCTACTCACATTGACTCAGAAGTACATACGGCTCATTATTTAGGTCATACCTAGTAGTATTAAGCATGGTAAATCCATTATCATGATTAATAGTATTCCTTCCATCACCTTGTAGCAAAAATATCTACCACTTTCCATGAAAGATAACCAATTTGAATTATTTAAAGTCTATATATAACATATCTTCAAACTATCCATACTACCTCAAATCAAATGTGTTTGAATACCTGCAATCTCTAATGGGAAATATTAGTAACCTAGACAATTACAGTTGCAGACACTTATATAACAATGTGCAGTGTTTTACTTCCTGCCATATATAACATTGTAACAATAAACAATTCCAGTTGCAGACACTTATATGACAATGTGCAGCATTTTACTTCTTCTATGTGTATCATGACAGCAATTAGTTAACAAAGCTAACATATGTGTATACCTAGGCTGAAATGACCTTACTAACAGAGCTATTGAAACATTATGCACATTGTTCAGTGACTTAGTCTATGTCTAGCATGATTGAAAAGAGTTATATGCAGTAAGATTATGCAAGCTACCACTGTTTGCCAATACCAAACATTTCTCACAATGCAATCGGACAGAAAAACATCTACATTAGCACAAAGAAAACTCCCCCTCTCTGCGGGTGCCATTATCAAAACACTGCGTGGGACAGATAGGGGAAAACTACTCAAGCCCTTAAATGAAGCTTTTAACAACACCACTACCCTTGCGATTTCTGGTTAACAAACTGAACGCCGTGACGTATCCCCTCCACAGGTTAGGGTTTAAAAAACAAATACGCACGGCATAGTGCAGCGAAATGCTCGCTATTTGAGGATGCGGGTTTCTAGGGTGCGTTTGATCAAAGCAAACCCCCCCCCATGAAAACTATGGTGAAGAATTATGCGTCGCGGTACACCCTCTTCCCCGGCTCGGGTTCGAAATCGAGCAAGAATTTTGTTGTGCGGGACCTCGAAAGCAAAACGGCTGCGGTTGCCTAAAATTGGGACCAACCGTCCAAACCTAAAGGAGAAGGTCACGATGAACCTATTCCAACCCACAACACTATCATACAGGGCGGTTTGGTGCAGATAGTGTAACGACTGTTTGCACCAAACCCCCTCATCCTCTACGCGCAGGGTCGCAAGACAACGGCGGTGGGGGAACTATTCTGTGGGTCAAAAAAGCCCCCCTCCCAGGACAGCTATGATAAAAATCCCCCATTAAATAGGCATAGAAATTAACGGGACGAAGGAAACGGCCGCACTTAACACCTTAACCGTAGCAAACCATCAATCAAATACCTAAACGGAAACGGGAAAAGGCCAACGAGCCTACCTGGAAATGCAATGTGATCAATCGGGCAGATGAGTGGTCAAACGTCCACAGTAGAGCCACCTGGATGTGGGTACCAGCAATGGGATCCTTCGCAGCTCGTGAGAACGACACGCACGATAATGACAGTGCTCGACGGTAAAAAAAAAATAGAAAATACCCCTCGAACCCCATATATATATATGGTCGGCACGTGCGGTGGGAAAAAATCGGATGGCAGACCAAGTTTGAATCGGAAGTTGAAATCTTACTTCTTTCCGCAACGGCGAAAGGCCGACCCAAAAATCCATTCGCAATGGAGGGGATAATTGGAATTAAAGTATAAATCGGAAGAAAATGATTAACACGTCGGAAAGATCGGCGCTTCCTTCATCTACAACGGCGGAACCGTAAGGCATTCCAATGTCCGCAATGGGACTCAAGCCGAAAGCAACAACACTTAAATGCTCAAAAAGTTTAGAGCTTCGGCAGCCGCAACGGCGTAAAATAAAAGACTTCAGGTAAGCGACTAAAGGCTGACGCGTCGGCTAGTGGATCGCTTTATACATCGGGAATTAAACCTCTTTGGGAGCCGCAACAGTGGAAGAGGTAAGGATAAACCGTTCCATAATGCAAGGCTTAAATCGGAAACGGAAAGACTAAAGGTTCGAAAAATTTAGGCCTTCGGCAGCCGCAACGATGGACAAATAAAGGGTGTGGCCCTCCGCGACGACGTGTTTAAACGAAACAACTTTTGCAGCTGCAACGGCGGAAGAAAAGATCAGAAAACTTCCGATGCAAAACCAAAAAGCAGCTGATGTGAAAACAAAGAAATCAGAAAAAATAATCGAAGTCAAACTGAAAATCTATCCACAATGGCGGAAGGTCAAAGGGCTATGGTTCTGATGCAAAAAACCAAAACCCAGCCGATTTCGCCAACAGAATCGGGAAAAAATTCGAAGTTAAAACTAAACATCCATCCACAACGACGGAGAAAGAAACGACAAGTCTTTTCGATCTAAACCAAAAAAACCGCCGATTAAACCAATGTATCGAGAGCGAAACCAATGTTAAGATTGACTATTCAGCCGCAACGGCATAGGCTTTAACCAGACACCTTCCGATTCAGACATGCTGAACATGCATCCAAAGGGAGTGATAAAGTCTGATCAAACAATGGATTAATTCAAGCATCAGAGTAGGGATCAAAACAATTGGTAGCTCAATCCAAGCATTAGAAATTCTCTTTGGGACATCAATGAAATAACTCAAAGACAAAGAACTAAACCAAGCAAAGGAGGGTCCTGAATTTGTTTTGGAATTTTGGGAAATTGTTGCAGCTGCAACAATTGGTGACTACCTGGTGAACCCCAGATTTCTGAATTAACTCCTTCCCAGTGCAAGACCGTCTGAATAAAAGTTGAAATCTTCTAGATGTTTGTATCCCTGGGTTGGCCAACTTAAGCATTTAAATCATTGAGCAGGAGTCCATTTTTAGGAAATGGTAACACCAGAAATATTGCAAGTCTGAATAACTCTTTTGAGGCCAAATAAGTGAGGTTTATTCTGCCTGTCCTTAGGTAGTTTCCAGCTTGGACACCACAGGATTGTAACAGGTAGTAAACAACGTTATCCTTCTGTTCCTCATTCCCATGCCAATTGCACTTTTGTGCTATTTGAACTTTGGTTCTTGTCATATGAGTCCTCTTGCATGCATTTCTTACTGAATTTTAATTCAGGATCCTCTATCCCATAGTGTCCTTTTGTGTGAACAATGTACTTCATGTTTCAGCTCACGGACGGAGAGGATCTTTTGGCAATCTAGTACTTCATGCTTTGATACTTTTCTTTTATATGTATTGTTTTTCTTTAAGGAGTTTTGACTCTTGATAGCTTTTAGCTTTTCTGAAATTATGGCATGGGATCATTTATATATGATATATTGTTTACTCTGCTTCCTTTCCGTGGGTATTTTGCTGTCACCCCCTTAGATATTAAGATGTGAAATGGATGGAGCCTCGAAATAGTATTCCAGACCTCTTTTACTTCTGAGTTATTTACAGGGGTTAAGTAAGGCTTCAATGAATGCATGGCCAGTTAGGAACACTGCTGCTAGAAGACATTCTATGTTTTAAATCACAGTCTTTTGCTAAAGATTTCATTTAATAAAGAACCTTGATGTTTCCATTGCAACCAATGTTTGCCTCTTTATTCAAAACCGAAATAAATGTTAACAAAGCAATAAAAGAAAACAGTACCAAATCAAATAATCAAAAGAAAACAGCATCAAAGAATCAAAGAAAACGACATCAATTTATTTATGTACAAAGCAAAAGGAAAGAAAGAAAATTTTTCCCACTCCTGAATATCTATTATCTTAGGGAGTTAGAGGGTGGGATGGATCATAGACATGAGACATCTAACCATGGTCTAGCTCTGCTATTTTTGAAATTGAACACATGTCTACAATCCTACAATCATCCCCTTCAGCCCGAGGAAGTTGAAGGAGCTCAGGCTGATAGTTAGTCTCAGAACTAGCTTTTCTTTCTGTAAGATGTCTTATTTTAAGCTCAATCAGATAATTTCCCAAGACAGAATCAGCAGATTCATTTCCCTTTCCTAGTTTAGTGACAGTATGCTTCATGTAAGGCTCTCTCAAAATCTTAATCTTATTTGGGGTACCTGTGAGAGGCAACAATAAATGAGACCATACTGAAGCAAAATAGCCTTTTAACCTGGCAGCCCAATCTCTGTTGAGAATAAGCCCATATCCACTAGGTATGTCAGCCATAGTAATGTCAATAAATTGACAAATCTTGTTGTTTGGAGACAAACGAATGAGGACATTTTTCATCTCTCCCACTACTTTGACCCCTGTGCTGTCTAATTGCATTAGTTCGCAAAAAGTGGACTCTGGCTTTCCATTAATCTTTTTGCAAATCTCCCGAGGCATAACATTCACCGCTGATCCAGAATCTACCAAGCAATTATGCACATTGTGATTCATCATTTCTAGGGTCAAAAGAAAAGGTGGGGTATCAGCTTTCTCTTCCCAACCTGGTTCTATGTCTTCTTCTCCTAGTTGGTTTTGAGTAGGTATATCCTCTTCATTAACACCTATCTTTTCTTCTACAAGTTTGATAGTCTCAGTGATTGGCTCTGCCTCTTGGTTGAGGGGGTGTTTTGTCCTCAACCTTCACCTCTACTTGTCTCTTGACATTCTTTTGCAGTCTTTTGATCTTCAAAATTGTTAAATCTATGTCTTTTGTTGCTATAGGTGTGCGTTCAGTTTTGAGAGTGCTCTCTTCAGTATCAAACAGCGAGATACCATTCCATGAAAACATAGTGTCATTATCTTGTTTCTCCATATCCTGGTTTTTCTTTTCCTCTTTGCCGCTGTCCTTGGTTAATTTAGAATCTAGAAGCTGATTCATAACCAATGTCATCGAATTCAACCATTGAGGGCACTTCTTTTCCGAATGAGGTTGTTGGTGAAAAGTGCAGAAATTATCACACCCTACTCCTGTTATGTTTACTGATGGGAAATGTGGGGGAGGGACTTGCCATTGGTCGTTATCCTCTCTTTTTTGGTAGTAGGGTTTGTGAGTTTTTTGAGCTTCCCTTCCTTTCTCCAGATCTATTATTCTGTTGGATAGATTCTGCATCATTTTCAACATTCCTTGATAATCATGTGATTGTTCATCATTAGGTTTAGACAGCAGTAAATCTCTTCTATTTGTAGTCTTCTCTCTAGGTAAGTCAGGATAATCTTCTACACTTTCCATTTCAGCTTCTACCCTCTCTGCCTCTTCATAAGTCTCTACCAATGTAGGCTTGGCTTTCATTTTAGCGAACATAGCTAACTCAGGTCCTAGGGTAGAGGTATAATATTCAATTAAGACCTTGTCTGAGGGCCTATCAGCTACATAAAAGTTCTTTAGGTATATTGAAAATATTTGAGTGAAACTGCATACTTTCTCATTCTTCTCTTTTCTTAACAAACCAAGACCTTTCATTAGTGAGGCATGAGTTCTCTGAGCTGCATATTTATTTCTGAATATTTTTTCAAAAGTATTCCAGTTGGGGATCGAGTTTGCGGGCAGAGAAAAATACCACAAAGCAGCTTCCCCTTTAAAGGTATGAGGGAATAATCTACAGAAAACATCTTCGTACTCCCCAGCCCTTAACCCTTCTACTGCTAAATAGAAACTCTGCAAGTGATCATCTACAACAGTCTTTTCCTCAGGTTCAAACTTAGCCTAGCAGCTTATCAAAAGCCTGAGGTAAGTTATGCAATGGAGGTGTGAGGTTCAAAGGTGATCTAGCTCTCCAAGCAAGTAATGGGTTGAGATGATTTACAATGACACCAGCCATTGAGCACAGGAAAAGAACAAAAGTCTGAGCAAAGAGCAAAGTAGGGTGAGAATAGGCTTTCTTACTTCAACAGTATAACCGAAACCTATAGGTACTTGGGTCAGGTTGAAAGCTTCAAAATATCTGCTGGTAAGGTAGTCTTGGGAAAAATAAGTTTCCACGGCCAGCCGTACACTGGCGGCCCTCCTTCTAGCGCCAGAACTGTTGAGGCCTGGAAATTCTCAGGAAACAACAGAAAGGGATTCTCCCCAGTCAACGTTCCCAACTAGCACATTGACTGTTTGGTATAGGGAATCCGTCCGATTTGCGGTCCAGCTACCGTAAGTCAAAGTAACAAAACAAAGGTTTTACCGGTTGCGTCCTGGTCCATCGTGTATATTTTTGTATTTTTTGACTTATGTATGAGATGCATATGCCTAACTAACAATGCAGGATGATTCAAATGCCGGGAGCAGTCACAATGTGATGCACAGGTTCTTACCTCTCATCTTAGACTCACCTGCATCTAAATCACATATGCAATAATGAAATGAACTAACTATCTATCTATCTACCTATCTATCCCCGAGGAGCAAACTGTAAATTATTTGTGAGTAATGTGTATTGTGCATGCAATACAAAGAGAAACTACAGTTAGCTGATATTTCTTTCCACAATGCATGAACGATTAAAGATATTTCAACAACCAGATAGCCAGTTGTTTTATGAATCGCATACATTACTCATGGTGGTCATTCCAAAAAATAAACCAGAAATCATTTAAACAAGAACATAGGTTCAAAGGGTTAGAATGATCTCATGGTTAATGGAAAAAAACTGGAAAACAAAATAGTTCATCTTGCAGCCATCCACAGCATAACATTTGGACATTCCACCAATCTTCCTCCAACAGGCAAACCATATTTCTTTATTGCAAAGAGAAATAGTTCTTCTTACAATATTGCTTTCTAGTCGAACTGGGAAAAATCCCTTGTTCCCTCTTAGTCTATTACATTTATACAAAAAGGTGAGATGGTTGGGCTGCCCAAAGTAACCTTTGGGCTTCCCAACACTTCATTTCCCAACGCTTGACTTTTCTTAAAACGTTTTACAAAATATTACAATTACAAAATTGACCAATCCTTCTTGAGGAGGGTCCCACTTGGGGGTCTAGAAACTTCTTCCATGCCGAAGCTTCAGCAGCAATGCCTTCAAAGGAGAAAGGCTCCAAAAAATGAACGTTAATTTCAAACTTCTCAGCCTGGTTCTTTATAGCCTCGACCCTAGCTGCACTTAACCTAAGCCGATCTTCTAGAAGCTGCACACTAATGGCTGAATGGCCTACTTCACTTCTCAGAATTTGGTCATTGATGGCCTTAATATGTCGCATCCTTTCTTCTTCATCCTAATGTTTCTTCTACAGCATCTCCACAAATGAATTGTGGTCTGGGAAATCATCTAGCCTCTGCTCGGCCTCTACCTAGCATCGGTTGTATGTAATGAGGATCCTTTTGAAAAATTCCGAGCAGGCTCCCTTTGTCTTCCTGACTGCTTTCTTGAAATCCTCCGTGGTGTTAATAGCAAATTCTATTAAATCATGATCCCGCTTGAGGGCTTGTTTATCTTTTGCTGGCAGCTCTACTGGAATCTCTTCGTTGCTTTCCAACCTTGCCATTCTTGCAGTTAGGACCTCGAGGACATCCTGAGATCTGTCCACAAAGTAAGATGCAGTTTCCAAGATCTCTTCCAATCGGCCATCGATCTGCAGCACTCTACATATTTCTTCCTCAACAGCAGTCTGTAGCTGCAGCATCTTGGTTTTTTGGGCCAAGACATGATCTTTGAATGGCTGGAGGTTAACCTGCTGTTCTCTTACTTCCTCCATTGCAGTTGTTAAAGAAGAAATCTGCTCTTGATCTTCCTTTCTTAGTTCTTGGGTGTGTAGTGTATTGGCCTCCAAGAGGATCTTTTACTGCTCTTCTAGTTCCTCCACCTTTGCCAGCAGCTGTTCCTTTTCAGTTCTTAACTCTTGATATTATTTCTGTACTCTCCCTAGAGACGCTTGTGTAGTTTCCAAAACTTGTATTTCTCCTTGGAGGGCCTGTACTTCAGCCCTTGAGGACTTCATTTCCCTTTGTATATCATCATATTTCCTCTTGAGCCTGTTACTTTCTTCCCTCTCTTTCCTCAATGTATCTTTCAACTGAGTAGAGGATTTCTTGGACTGCTCCAAGTCAGTTATTACCTTGTCCATGTTATCTTCTGAGGCATGGAGTAGTGCAGTCCTGACTCTCAGGGTGAGCCTTGGATCTTGGTCTATTCGTAACATAACAGCCGTATCTGTTATCATTTTACCAGGCATACTTCCTGCCTCTACTTTCCTTTCTATCCTCTTCATTATTCTCTTCGTTTCCCTATCATAATAAACAGTGTTGAAATCAGGGATTTCTTCCCCTTTTTTCTGCACAAAAGGAACTAGTTTGAGAGTGGGGACCATGGGGGTGCTGGCAGTAGGTACTTGTGGGTCCTGAACCTCGGGGTTCTCAACATCCTGGGTCATCCCTGCAGCTGTACCAGTGGCTAATTGTTCAGTCTCTGTTTGTGTCAGTTTCATCCTTTCTGCTTCCTTCTTTTGTAGCTCCTCATCGAGCTTTCTCTTCGCTTCCTCTGCTTCTTTTCTAGCTGCCTCCTCTGCTTCTTTGGCTACTTCCTTTGCTTTCTCAGCTGCTTCTTGAGCAGCTCTTCTTTTCTCTTCTTCTTCTATATGCAGCCATTATGCAGCTTCTTTTGCCAACCTCTGGGCTTCTTCATTTCTCCTTTTGGCTTCTTCCTCAGCCTTAGCCTGTTCATCCCCCTTTCCACCTTTGGTGGTGATTTTCTTCGTGAATCTTCTCTTCAGTGCTGTCATGTTTGGGGCATTTCGAAAGACAGATTATTCCCTATCAAAATGGTGAGTATACTCGAAATCCACCTTGTTTTCTTTACAATGTTCAGCAACTTTACCATGGGAATCATTTTTGTGATAGGGAATCTCACCAAAATGAAACCTCTCCAGCTCCTCTACGAATTCACCAGCTTGTTTCACCTTAGTGAACCTGTAGCTTCCTAGTCTGAAGGGCAAGGGAGGATAACCAGTCTTCTTGTGTTTGAACAGGAAGTTGCCTATTCCATCCAGGAACACTTGTATGACCGCCTCCTTATGGACAATGTCATCAGTTGCATATTTTGGCAGTAGGGAAGGCGCTCTCGAGCCTCCAAACATTCTGAAGTACATGCCATGTTCGGTCAAATAGTAGTCTGCATAATCCACTATTACTTGCATGGCCTCCTCCGACATACAATCACACTCTTTCCAAAAAATGAGTGTGTATAGTGGCATAATGAAGTGCTCACAGACTTCTCTGTAATGGCTATGGTACTGGTGTGCCCACAGTGGTCTATAAGCAGCATAGATAGGTATTCTTTCCCAGTCCCAGATGCACCTGAGACCAGGGAAAGGTTGGTTGCACAATATACAGTCTATCATTTTTGAACTCATATAGAATTCATATCTTTTCTGGGACTCTCCTCCCAAGGCTAAGGCCAAGTAAGAAGAAAGACTGCTTGATACAAGGCTGGCCCAGTTGAAGATTGTCCCTTGGGTTGTCACATGAAAAATGATGGGTATCCACTCTAGCTTGAAGAACCTTCCATGAGCTCTCCCAAAGACCCTATTAAGCATCAGAGCTATAAATCTGTAGGGAGCCCTCAAGCTCGTTGTATCATACTCACCCGTCAGTCTGTATCGGTAATTTTTTCCCTGCAACAGCATTCTCTTAAGAGTCTCTACCAGGTCCATTCTAATGCTATTCAGCCAGTCATTAGATAAGAATACTTGGGCTTCTGGCAGGTGATAAGCCAATGCCACATATCCAGGGCTAAATGCAGCATAGCCCTGTCTTTCAACATTTTCCAGAATCATTGTTGTTACATCTCCCCGGGGCAGAATCCAGCCAATTAATTCAGAGCATGGGAACAGCTCTGGTCGTGTGGCAACCTTCATAAGAAAAGATTTTTCTATGTTGGCATAAATGGACTCTTCTTCTAAGCCCATGTCAGGAACTTCTCTTTGGGTAATCAGTCTATATATTTCCCCCCACTGGTACTCCGGTTCAACACCAGAAATACATTTAGTGTCTTCATATACATATTCTATCTTGGTGACCACTTCTACTTCTGGCTCTTCTTCGACCACAAGGGCCTTCTTCTTTTGTCTCTTTGACGTTGTGAGCTCGAATTCTTCCTGCCATATATAACATTGTAACATTAAGAAATTCCAGTTGCAGACACTTATATGACACTGTGCAACGTTTTACTTCTTCTATGTGTATCATGACAGCAATTAGTTAACGAAGCTAACATATGTGTATACCTAGGCTGAAATGACCTTACTAACGGAGGTATTGAAACATGATGCGCATTGTTCAGTGACTTAGTCTATGTCTAGCATGATTGAAAAGAGTTATATGCAGTAAGATTATGCAAGCTACCACTGTTTGCCAATACCAAACATTTCTCACAATGCAATCGGACGGAAAAACATCTACATTAGCGCGAAGAAAACTCCCCCTCTCTGCGAGTGCCATTATCAAAACACTGTGTGGGACAGATAGGGGAAAACTACGCAAGCCCTTAAATGAAGCTTTTAACAACACCACTACCCTTGCGATTTCTGGTTAACAAACTGAACACCGTGACGTATCCCCTCCATAGGTTAGGGTTTAAAAAACAACTACGCACAGCATAGTGCAGCAAAATGCTCGCTATTCAAGGATGTAGGTTTCTAGGGCGCGTTTGATCAAAGAAAAACCCCCCCGTGCAAACTATGGTGAAGACTTATGCGTCGCGGTACACCCTCTTCCCCGGCCCGGGTTCAAAATTGATCAAGAATTTGGTTGCGCGGGACCTCGAAAGCAAAACGGCTGCGGTTGCCTAAAATTGGGACCAACCATCCAAAACTAAAGGAGAAGGTCACGGTGAACCTATTGCAACCCACAACACTATCATACAGGGCGGTTTGGCACAGACAGTGTAACGACTGTCTGCACCAAACCCCCTCATCCTCTACGCGTAGGGTCGCAAGACAACGACGGTGGTAGGACTATTCTGTGGGTCAAAAAATCCCCCCTCCCAAGACAGCTACAATAAAAATCCCCCATTAAATAGGCATAGAAATTAACGGGACAAAGGAAACGGCCGCACTTAACACCTTAACCGTAGCAAACCATCAATCAAATACCTAAACGGAAACGGGAAAAGGCCAACGAGCCTACCTGGCAATGCAATGTGATCAATCAGATAGATGAGTGGTCAAACGTCCACAGTTGAGCCACCTAGATGTGGGTACCAGCAACAGGATCCTTCGCATCTCGTGAGAACGACACGCACGATAATGACAGTGCTCGATGGTTAAAAAAAAACAATAGAAAATAGCCCTCGAACCCCGTATATATATATGGTCGACATGTGGGGCGAGAAAAAATCGGATGGTGGACCAAGTCTGAATCAGAAGTTGAAAGCTTACTTCTTTCCGCAACGACGGAAGGCCGACCCAAAAATCCATCCGCAACGGAGGGGATAACCGCAATTAAAGTATAAATCGAAAGAAAACGATTAACATGTTGGCAAGATCGGCGCTTCCTTCATCCACAACGACGGAACCATAAGGCATTCCAATGTCCACAATGGGACTCAAGCTGGAAGCAACAACAATTAAAGGCTCAGAAATTTTAGAGCTTCGGCAGCCGCAACGACGAAAAAGAAAAGACTTCGGGCAAGCGACTAAAGGCGGACGCATCGGCTGGAGGATCGCTTTATACATCGGGCATTAAACCTCTTTGGGAGCCGCAACGGCGGAAGAGGTAAGGATAAACCATTCCATAATGCAAGGCTTAAATCGGAAACGGAAATACTAAAGGTTCGGAAAAGTTAGGCCTTTGGCAGCCGAAACGATGGACAAATAAAGGGTGCAGCCCTCCGCGACGGCATGTTTAAACAAAACAACTTTTGCAGCCGCAATGGCGGAAGAAAAGATAAGAAAACTTCCGATGCAAAACCAAAAAGCGTCCGACGTGAAAACAAAGACATCGGAAAAAATAATCGAAGTCAAACCGAAAATCTATCCGCAACAGCGGAAGGTCAAAGGGCTATGGTTTTGATGCAAAAAACCAAAACCCAGCCAATTTCGCCAACCGAATCAGGAGAAAAGTCGAAGTTAAAACTAAACATCCATCCGCAACGACGGAGAAAGAAACGACAAGTCTTTCCAATCTAAACAAAAAAAACTGCCGATTAAACCAATGTATTGGGAGCGAAACCAACGTTAAGCTTGACTATTCAGCCGCAACGGTGGAGGCTTTAACCAAACACCTTCCGATTCAAAAATGTTGAACATGCATCCAAAGGGAGCGATAAAGTCTGATCAAACACTGGATTACTTCAAGCGTCAGAGTAGGGATCAAAACAATTGGTAGCTCAATCCAAGCATTAGAAATTCTCTTTGGGATATCAATGCAATAACTCAAAGACAAAGAACTAAACCAAGCAAAGGAGGGTCCTGAAATGTTTTTGGAATTTTGGGAAATTGTTGCAGCTGCAACAATATGCTAGAGTAGGTATAACACCATTATATAGCATGCTTGTCTTGTTTGATGTTGTTGAGAGAGCAAATTGTTAACACAAGCGGGATTGGAAAAAGATCAATGGGGATCTACATCAATCGTCTGGAATAAGGTATGTTTCGAGATCCTTTAGTGTCTTACATGAGTAAATTTTGTCTCAACTTTTCTGTTTTCCTTCTTTTTATCTCTTTTTCTTCCTATACACGGGATTTTATTTCACAGTCATGTGTACATGCGGGTTTTCCCTGAATAGTCACGTATATACGCGGATTTACTAAGAACAGTTGTGTATAACCTGATTTTTGGCCTTTTTTGGAAGATTAAGTGTTGCTGGGTGAGTTTGGATGATTACTGAGTCTTCTTGGATGCTTTTGGAGTCTGTATACATCCCTGTTTCTGACCAGAGACACCTTGTTAGTTTAAATTTTTGAAAATGTTCTTGTCATTTCATTTTCTATTTTTTGTTTTGGGATTAGTACATTAGGTCTCTTTTACCTTGGTGCCTTGCTTGATGGATGTCTGTTAGTTCTTGCAGATTCTGAGGGTTGTAGAGTTATACTTTTATTTTTTCATCTCATTTAATTCGAAAATACAAAAACATTTGCTTTGTGCATCATCATGCATTGTTTGCATTTTGCATTACCATGGTACTTGCATTATGTTTGCTTCGAGAATATTAGTCAGATTTTCATATAGAAATGATTGCACATTCATTTGAAGGAAAATTTTGCACTTCACGTAGTAGCATACCATGTTATTCATTTGACACAGTGCATTTGCATTGATTGTTAGGTGTGCATTTTACTTCTTGTTGCATCATAACATCATTAGTTGCACGACCATTTTCCCTTTGAGTAATAATCCAATTAAAATAAGCGCATAATAAAATGCATTACACTCTTTTATTTTATAGGGTGCACCAACAAGACTAGTTTTTAGGGTCTTGGAATAGTTCATTGTGAGTAAATTCTCCAAGACCAATAAACGAAACATTTATGTGTCTGTCCAGGTAAGAGTGTGAAACTCCTTTATATAATTAGTGTTCTTAGGATCCTCCTCTTACAAGGGAGTTAAGCATAAGGCAGTGTGAGCAGTTATGATTGGGATGACCCCTAGTTGTAACTGAGTAGTGCCGGAGATATTTCCAGGATTGTACTCGTATCTGCAGGCTCTTTCAAGAGTTTCGGACTTTGCTACCCTACCCATATGGTCAATCCCACCTGCAACTGTCTACTTGAGCATTGATTATATTGAGGTGACCTTAGTTTCCTTACCTAGGTTATCAAGGGGGTACTTCACAGAGGTTATTCTGCAGGTGTCCTGGCCAGGTAGGGGTCGGACAGCACAGTCGCTATATACGTTGATGCTGAGGGCCACTATAATTGGTTACAAACCTCCTCTTGTTGTGTATGGGAGTCTCAAGCCTCTCCTAGGTGAGACATACCTGCTTCATTCGGGAGCTCACATATCCTACCCTTGTTTTCTTGCAATTTGGCTTTACATTTTATAGATGTATGCGCTGTGCACGCTAGTTTTCCTAGGGTTTGAGTAATTATATTGAGTCTTTTATTTTTTGATTCATTGTGGATTTCGGTGCGGCACCTTGCCATTCTTTCAATTTAGCAGGACTTCCACCTTCCATGTCTCCTTCTCCTTTGGGAGAGGAGACTAGATAGTCCAGGCAGACTACTTCTCACTTTGATTCACACACCATGGGAGATCATGAGGATGAGATTCTAGAAATTTCCTCTGCACCTCATGAGGTTGGGGAGGAAGATCCTACTAGCACATATGATCCATCACATGAACAACCGTCATGCTCTGGTTATGATCCCTCATTCATAGGTCACTGGTATTGGTTTCCAGGTGACGAGACTCATTATGAACCCACAAGCACTAGTCATGTTTGTTATGGCAAGCCTAATATTACAACACCTGATCTGGCACATAATGTCTAGTCATAAATTGATCCTAGCACTACGCCTAGGGGCACTCCTATTCCTTTCCATGTGGAGAGATTTGGGAGCACTAGTCATATTACACCTTCCATCCCTACGGTGGAAGCATCCTCACATGTCCATCCTAGACCTAGTGTTAGTAATCCTATGCGGATACCAAAACCGAGACAAGTGAACATTGGGAACACCACTTACATTCCTTCACATGTCCCTTCATCCTCAAACCCTACTCCTTTGAATGCATTTTTAATGACCCTTCATCCCCCTAATTCACGTGGTCCTTCGGGCCAGAATATTGCTACTAGTCAGGTTTGTACTGTGACTGCTCGCACAATAGTATCTCAGAGTCAAGCACCTCCTATTGTGTCAGGAGGTCATATCCCTATTTCTGGATCGTCTCATGTTCCATCTCATGGAGCTCCCCATATCCCTAACTATGGACCTTCTCATGGGACATCCCATGGAACACCTTATGGAGCTTCTCATGGACAGTCTTATGGACCGCAGTATGGACAGAACTATCAACCCTATGGGTATGGGTATCAACAACCCACTTACTCTTCCAATTATGGCTTTGTAGCACCACATAATCAAGGTACCCCACATCACAATGATTCCATGTAGCCCTATACGGGTCAAATGGGAGGAGGTTATTATGGCCAAGGCCATGGTATTTATAGCAATCAACCTTACATGAACCAGAACTATCAGGGAGCGTGGCATAGACTAGCTCAACCTAGGCTCCCTTTCCTCATGACATTAAACTTACCTGACTTGTCGAGACTGATGAACGATCCGGTATCTCATGACCCAGCTTGGCCGACGATCCCTAACAAGCTCCCTTCAGACATTCCCAAGTTCAAGGGTAAGGATGGAGAGGATCCTAGTGAGCACATCACCACTTTTCACCTTTGGTGCTCTTCCAATTCCTTACACGACGATTCAATCTGTTTGAGGCTATTTCAATGCACCCTCACGGGGCCTGCGATAAAATGGTATATAGAGTTACTGAGGGGGGCATACGCTTTATTTGATGACCATTCCATGAATTTCGTCAACCATTTTCAGCTACCTGTACATTACGACGTTGGTACCAAACTCTTGTCAACCTTTCGACAAGATAAAGCCACACACATTTCGGATCACATTCAAGAGTTGCATAGAGGGAAGCGGTTGATTAAATCCGTTATACCACTGGAATTTCTCCTTGACTGGTTCCTCAAATCATTGTTACCTTACATTGCAAAGGATGTTTCTACATTCAGAGTTAAAAATGAGGAACAAGCAATCTTTAGGGCACAAGAGTTGGATTTGATCTACGCTTGATCTGGACTTTTGTATGGGATTATACCTAACCCTCCGCGATCTAGTTTCAATCCTAAGATCAAGCCTAGACCACATGTTAATGGAATTCTGGGCTCTACAAGTACCAAACCTATGGATTCGATTGTGAAACAAGTGAGCCAATTGTTTATTAACCAATCCACGTCGGGACAAGCCATGGATTCATCTCAACCTACCCAATCGGTGAGTGTACTTTCCGTGCAATCGTCGGACCCGAAGGGAAACCAGCAGCCTGGAAGGAATAAGAAAAAAGGGAAAAATAACCGTAAGGGTGGGAATAAGAACAAAAATGCTAATAATAATGAAAATAACACTCGTAATGCTGGGGGGGAAAGCAAACTAAACGTAAGGTGAAGTTGCCTTGTAAGTTGTGTAAGGACGACCACCTCACATACTTGTGCCCTCATATGGAAGACGCATCGAGGTTCATAGCACAGGGCCTAGCTGTGTTAACAAATCCTTTACCCAACAATCAAAATATGAACTCGAGAACCATTGATCCTAGTTGTGCATCGGGAGGAAATCAAAATCTGTCAGAAGCCAATAGTGGTCATGGATGCATCAACAAGATGAGTGCTACTAAGGTTGTGACTCATATGAAAGATTACGGTTCGTCACAACCAGACCTTGGGAAAGAACCCTCTCCACCTGTGAACCCTTTGCATATCGAAAAACCTACAGATAAACCTGAAGCTCCACCTTACATTCCTAAGGGAGTCCTAAACTGTTTAGGGCACAATCCTAATTCCCAAGCCGCCCAGAACTATTCAGTTGTCGAGGATTTGGGCTAGACTCCTTGTTCAATTTCTACGTTGGAAGTGCTTCAGACTTATCCTCCGAAGAGGATGGCATTGTTGTCTGCTCTTGGGGTTAGTGACAATAGGTATTCTTCTATTATCAAATTTGAAACCATGGGAGTACAGCTTCACTTTCCTTACTACGTGTCTCTTTTAATTAAGGTAGAGTGTCTTAATAAGACCATTAAACGCACTGTCATTGATGAAGGTGTTGCTGCTTCTATGATGTCTTTTTCATGTTGAGAGGGATTGGGTTATTCCAAGTTATCTCAATTTTCTACCATGTTGACAGCTTTCGATGGTATATCATTTCAGCCACATGAAATTATTCCTTCTCTAAAATTCCAATTGGGAGGGAAGATCGTTGCGATCGAGGTCGAGGTGGTTGATGTGCCCCTTGATTACAATCTTTACTGGGTCGGAATTGGATGTATAGTATGCAAGCCATAGCTTCCTCTCTCTTTCAATTAATATGCTTTCCATTTAATGGGAATATTGTTACGATTGATCAGATGTCATTCCAAAATCTGTGTGTCAATGCATCATCGGGAGCTTCTATCTCGATTATCGATCACTCTCAACCGACAACTGGGAGTGTGGGTGTGGGTATGTATCCTTCTCTTATGGGAACCTTTAGTTGTCTTACGCCCATGCTTATGATTGGGTCCAGTTTTGGTGGGGCTTCATCCTCGATGAATTCAGTGTCTTTTCACACCACCCATATGGAGGACCCTTGGATCCTTCCTTCACCGAGTTATTCGGTTGGACCTATCGAAATAGATGTGTCGTTGCCTACAACGATGATAGCATATCAAGTGAATATTTATCAGGTTGCAGAGCCTAGTCCTTCCTCTTCATGAACAGAGGAGGAGGACCCATATGTGCTACCTGCATGGGAAGTTGAGTCATCTCACGCACATGATTTCCTTGACGATTTTTTTCCATTGGATGAAGCCATTATTGAGGCCATGTCTAGATTTGAGCCACCTTGGGAAGAGTTGCATCATCGATCATATTTTATTCCCGAGCTTGACCGTATGGAGCATGATGAATTTAGTGAGATTCTTAGTGAGAATATTGGTAGGCCCATGGTTCCATTTAGCTCTCCTGGTCAGATGGCTGATGGGAACATGGAAAATTTATCACCAACTATTCCTATCAATATTTCTCATGATCCTGGCAAGGTTGAGAATGTCTACATTGGGGCGGAGTGTTCCATTGATGAGATCAAGGAGTATACCACGCTATTTAAATATTTTTGTGACATCTTTGCATGGTTGTACGTTGAGATTCTAGGTATCGACCCTCGTATTGTCGAACATGATATCAAAACCTATTTGGATGCAAAGCCGTTTCGAGAACATTTGCATGCGGTGAATCCTAGAAAAGCACCCACCATTAAGGCTGAGATAGAAAAAAATTTGAAATATGGTTTTATCTATCCCATTCCCTTGAGGGAGTGGGTCTCAAATCCCATTTCAGTAGATAAGAAGCAGGGACAGATCCATATATGCATTGATTTCCATGACTTAAATCGTGCATGTCCTAAGGATAATTTCCCCACACCATTTATTGATTAGATTTTGGATGAATGTGCCGGGAGTGGGTATTTTCCTTTATGGACAATTTTCTGGATATAATCAGATTCAGATTAAGCCCGAGGATCAACATAAGACCACATCTATTTTTCCTTGGGGTAGTTTTTCATATCGAAATATGCCTTTCTGCCTTAAAAATGTCGGAGCTGCATTTCAGCGGGATATGACCTTAATTTTTCATGATCTCAAAACGATTATCGAAGTGTATTTGGATGATCTCGGTGCTCACTCTCGTATGAGGGTGCATCATCCATATCATTTGAGATTAGTATTCAAAAGATGTCATCATTACTAGGTTCATTTAAATCCTCATAAGTGCATATTTTGCATGACTATCGGTCGCTTGCTAGGATTCATCATGTCCAAGGAGGGTATAAGAGTAGATCCCTTAAAGGTTGAGGCAATACTTCAATTGCCTCCCCTGTGTAATATTAGACATCTTCAGTGTTTGCAAGGTATGGCAAACTTCTTGCGGATATTTGTGGTTAATTTTGCCAATTTGACTAAAGGATTTATGTGCCTTTTGAAGGACACTCCTTTTTACTGGGATGAGCAAGCCAAGGAGTCCTTTGATGCTCTTAAGCAAGCCTTAGCAAAGGCCCATGTGCTTAGTCCACCTGACTATAGCCATGATCTCTTGATTTATTTGGCTGCGTACATGGAGACGGTTGGTATGGTTATGGTTTAGGAGGATGAGGAGCTCCATGAGCATGTCATATATTATTTGACTCAGAACCTTGTTGATGCAGAAATACGTTATTCCCACATGGAGAAGCTTTCCTTAGCCACCGTTCATGCAGTCCAACATTTTAGGAATTGCATTCTTATTCGCCAAACTTTGGTCATAGCTCATATCAATCCATTTCAATTCGTCCTTACTAGAAGGATGATTGGGGGAAAATACAATAAATGGATTGTCACTTTGCAAGAGTTTGATCTCGAGTTCATTTCAGTGAAATCGAATAAATATTTGATCTTTGCGGATGTCATATCCGATTTTTCAAGTTTGGAGGAGGAGGAATTTTATGAGGATACGTTTATCAATGAGCATATTTTCCTTATCTCAACCTTGGACCAATGGTACAAGGATATCATTGTATATTTGCAGACGTTGAAGGTCCCTACTCACCTTTCATGGGATGAGCGATGACGATTACATCATGTAGCTAAGAACTACCTTATAGTGGATAACACTTTGTATCGCCATGGGGTAGATTCCATTCGGTGTCATTGTTTAACCCATGATGAGGCTAAGGTTGTGCTGAATGATTACCATGGAGGGGCATGTTGTGGTCATTTATTTGGGATTTCTACAGCTCAAAAAATCTTGAGAGCAAGATATTTTTGACCGTCCATCTTCAAATATTGCGTTAATGTGGTCAAGAAGTGCCACCCTTGCCAGGTGTTTGCATGCAATATGTGCTCGCATCTAGCCCTGTTACATCCTATTGTCACCGTCAGTCCCTTCACCAAGTGGGGGCTTGAATTTATGGATTGAAACCCAACTTCGGCTAGGGGGAATCATCACATTATAGTGGTTGTCTATTATTTCATAAAATGGGTAGAGGATATTCCCACAATTAAATCCGACGGTGAGACATCCGCGCATTTCGTGTTCAACCAGATTATCACCCGGTTTGGTATTCTGAAAGAGCTTGTCACTAACCATGGTAGGCACTTTTAGAATAAAATGATGGAAGAGTTGGATTCCAAGTTAGGGTATAAGCAAGAACATTCATCTTTTTATTACCCTCAGGTGAATGGACAGGTTGAAGCAGTGAATAAATCACTTAAGTCTATTCTCCAGTGAACCATCGCACAAAGCAAGACCAATTGGCATATTATGTTGTATCCTGCTTTTTTGGCCTATAGAACTGTGGTTAAGACTGCCACTGATTTCTCTCCATATTAGCTTGTGGATGGGGTGGAGTCATTTTTACCAGTTGAATGTGAAATCCCTTCTCTAAAGCTAGTTGTAGAGATTTTACCAGACACTTCCGCATTGGAAGAACGTTTGGTCCACTTAGAGCAGCTTGATGAGAAGCGCCGAGATGCCTTAGTGGCTCTAGAGGTTAACAAGCATCACGTTAAGGTCCAGTATGATAAGTCTGTCTGGCCAAGGAGGTTTAATGAAGGTGACCTGGTCCTTTTGTGGGATCAAGCTAAAGAACCCTTGGGGGTAGGGAAATTTAATCCCATGCAGAATGGTCCTTACGTGGTTAAATGAGTCTTAGAGAAAGGCACTTATGAGCTGGTTGATTATGAATGGATAGCCTTGGAAGATCCTAGAAATGGGCTCTATCTCAAAAAATACTATGCATGATCTTTAGCCAGGGCTAATCGTTGTATATTATTGTATATTTTTTGAATTGCATAGCTAGGTTTTCTTATGGTGATTGCGTTTGTTGATTATCTTTTGTTTCTTATGGAAGAAGTCGATGGAGTCTTCCATTTACATAGGATTCATCGATGGTTCTAGTCGCCACACTCAAAACTTAGCTTTGACTGCTTGGGTGATTTATACTCCTATGGGTCAAGTATTGTCTTCAGGAGGCGTATTTTTACAGCCTTCTTCGAACAATGTTGTTGAATATAGTGTCGTTATTGAGTTATTGTGTGATGCCATTTCACATGGTGTTCTCTCTCTTGAGGTACGTCTTGATTCGCAGTTAGTGGTTTTACAGCTTAATGGCTTGTATCGTATTAGGAATCCAATATTATTATGAATATTCTTACGTGTGAGATTGCTAGAACGACAATTTGAGAATATAACATACATTCATGTTCCAAGAATTTTTAATCAAGTTGTTGACTCATATGATAACTATGTGTTAGATTGGCATTTGTTTCATAGACCATAAGCATATCACAAACATACATTTTACATACATGTAAATATAAAATCGATCATCATAAAAGTTTTTCATTAATATCCAAAAAGCGACGTCATAATACATAAGTTTCATATACAAAATTGCGGCTTTCGAGCCACCAGAATATAATACACGGTCATACAAAAATGAACACACTCAGGTATCTAAGCCTGAGGAGGAGGGGGGTTCTGATCATGATATAGCACCACAACTCTAACTAGCCATTGAAAGAGTTGAACCCATGCTCATGGTACACCAACCACCTGACACTGCATGGCCTCAGGAAAGTCCTTGACTTGCGCCATGGGTACCCTATGTGTCAAGCGTACGAAGTTCATGTGAATGCTTTGGAGCGTACGCTATGCATCCGAACCCATGATATCATCTCCTCTTCCCCTCCATCGATGATGAGGCAAGCCTTATGGACATCATGGTCCTGCATCTGCATACACATGACAGATTGTCACTATGTGTCATCACACAAAAAATATGTCTTTTGAGTCATTATATAAAAAAACACAAAAAAATTAAATAATTTAAAAAACATAAAAGGTGGGTTTGTGATTCGTTACCTATGTCACCATAAGTTTCTCCTGGTTGAAGCAGCATATCCGAATCTCCACAGAAGTCTATCCCTGCATAGGGGTAGTCATCTATGGTGACGATCTGTCTCCACCACCATGGAAAGAAGTTTACTGGGTAGGGGTTAGCCACCCTACCTCTTCCCAGTCTATGCATAACATTTTACCAATTTCATTGGGTTGGATCTCGAACTCTGGGTGGAACAATTTCCACTCTAGGGCTTAGCCCTGGTACCTGATCAAAGAAGAACATGCTCAGCATGCTGCCGAACCCAAAGTTCTGCACCCTGTCCATCTTGTAGTCACTGATTTGTTTCATGTTGCTCAACAATGTCATGCTCCATTCATACACTATAGGTCTCATACACTCCACCACATAGAACATCATTGGTCGCGAGGCCTAGTGGAGTGAAGCTAGCCCCACAATCCTACCTAATTCTAATAGTATGGCCTTCAGTCCTAGAATCTGGATATAGTTTTTTCGGGATTTGACTCCCAACCTTTTTTGTCTCTGGAAAGCAGTACACAACTATCTACTCGTCAATAGTCAACCTACCTCTTGGCCAACGAGACCGAAGATTCACCATCTCTCCTCGTTGGGACAAAACAGTGATAAAGTATATGTCCTCAACCTCAATGCTGGGCAACATCTCATAACTATGAAAAGTCTCAGAGTCTGGATCCCAGTAATCCACTAGGAGCTGGAGTAGTCTTTGTTTGGTCCTCAGGCTGCCAAGACACCAAAACTTGTATAAAAAACATGCCTGTAATGCTTGTTGGGCCATAAGATCACCTTGTACGGCCTCCTCCACATCACCATGTTCTCTTTCCCTCCACTCTAACACCATCCTACACAAAAAACCAATTTTTTTATCAGTTATTTCCTTTGAAAACCATTTTTGTAGCCCTATACGCAACTGTTCTCAAAACAGATGTGTATCGTGAGCCTTATACGCGAAAAAAACCACGATTTCTACTTGGGCCGAAATGCACAATTATGGATGGCTTAAAAAATTAATTGGACAATGAAAATTCAAAAAAAATTGCCTGAAATAGGACGAGGAGCGCATGAGAATCTACCTGGATCAAATGGGGAGAGATTCCGTTGGATGATGCTCCCATAATTTGATTCAAAAGTTCTGAGCTCAAATACACTATGTTGGGTAAAAGTTTCAAATGATATGAAAATTTTTAAATTTTTTACTACTTATAGAAAAAATTTAAAAATTTTACCCACTTTCTATAGTTTTTTACCATTCTGGACCGTTTGAACTAATTTGATGATGTAGGAGTCCATTTTGAGTGTGGTTTGACCGTGGCTTTGATCCATTCATGCCTACTACATGTATGATGTCTAAATTGGCATATAGGTTAGGTTTCACATCCATTTGCATTTTGCATGACCTTATGACCATTTCATTTTAACCTTAGGTACGAACCCATTCCATCTGTTCATGAAACCTTCTTGCTGCTTCTAGAAGTGACATGTTCTGAATGGTAGAGCCTTACCATACATGGGCACCCTAGTTAGATCCTATTTTGTATTTGGTTCCTATGCCGACATTTTTCCTTTAGGGTGTGGGAGTCCTTTGTATAGTACCGCCATTACTTTGAGCAAGAGCTTCATATTCCTCTTGATCTTTATGCTGGCCTTTTTCCCCAGGACTCCCTTGTATATGTCAAGTTGTAATTTCTTTATCGTGATTTGTTCTTGCCTTATTGAGCCTTATGCCAGCTTCCCTAACTTTGATTATCAGCCATATAGCCTGAGCTTGTCTCATGTTTATCCAAGCAGATTCGTTTTATATATCTTTTGCAGCTTGATTCCCCATTTTTTACCAGGAGGGGACTTTCCCCCGAGTGTCATTATCCTGCACATGTTTCCTTGCATTGAGAATAGGTATGTTCCACTGCTTGGAACTAGTTTGTTTTCCCTTTGACACTCGTCTCCTCCTAGATTTGTAACTATAAAGCACTTTTATTCTTTTTCAAGCTTTTCAAAATATCTGAAAAAGTTAAAAAAAAAACCAAAAATCCAGACAAAAAAATTTATTATCTTTGGTAGCAGTCGAGTCATGTCATCTTCGAACATAGCACTGTATATCACATCCATTTGATGGGTTAGTATTTTGAATTTAGGAGCTATACTCGTATATCTGAGTTTACCTCCACCGATTGGTTAAGCTTCCAGTCCCTATGGAGCCTTTGCTGATGCCTGATGTGTTGTAGAGATGTCCCAGTTTTGTATATTGAGTCTATGCTTCCTACATTCAGTCACCATTCTCCTTTATGATCTTGTTCAAAGGAAGTTGAAGCCTAAGTCGGCCATCCCTTAGTTGTGTTGACTTTGCATGTCGACCATTTCTAGTACTATTACTGATTCGTGCACATCTTGTTCGAGCCCTTCCACATTATACATCGTTGGTGAGTACCTCATGTTGGTTGATGGGGGATGCCTTAGTGCCCTCCTTCCAGCGGATTCCATCTCATAGACTTCATATCATTTATTCTGGGATAGGGTTCTAGAGTCATTTGAGTGCCTTGAGACTTACAGTCATCAGTGGTAGGTTCTCTCGCCATCGATAGTTTTGGCAATACATCAATGTCCCCTGATCGATGAATTCTTTCAAGTGTTCGACCTCAACACATTTATTCACACTTGTTAGATTCCACTCTAGTACCTTGATTCCCATTTTCATTATCGGTTGGTGAACTCATGTCTGTTAACGGTATACATCAATGACCGGTAATCAGACGATGGACTACTATGTTTGACCTTGACACCTCTATTCACATAATAGGACATGTACTTGTAGCGGGTTGTGTAGAAGACTTTCCATATTGGTGGCATTTCTGATATGCTACCTCCTTGATCATGGTAGTGTTCATGAGATTTCAGCTCTCGTGACTTGATTCTAGTGTATGTCAGATATCTTCATCCATTATGAAGATCTTGATCCATGGTATATCTTCATCTTTCATGGAGATCTTGGTCCTTTGTATATCTTCATCAAGAAGATTCTGATCTATTATATATTGTATGTGGCGATGACCACACATGTCACAGTTCATCTATCATGCTTATTCATGGCCATTGCACTCTTATGTATCCGAGACTGCTATATGTATTTGCAGTCATGTGCAGAGTTTGATTATTGTGTTATAATGTTGGATGGTTGGTTCTTTCACTTGGTTCTTCATCACTCCACTTCTGGGATGGATTTATAATGTATTTCGGCCATCATGTTACCTCTCTAACATCACACATTAGGGGGCATCTGTTATAGATGATTTTACCACACATGGTTGATCACACTTTTATGGCCTTCCTTGTCCCTCTGTAGACTCTTTAGACCCCATGGACTAGTTTTGTACCTTTGATGTTTCCAATATCATCCCTAAAAACACTCATTATTTGTTGTATGCATATTTTAAACCCTTTCCTGTGTATATACGTGGATATTACCCCTAAACCCGTGTACATCAGGATGTGTGAAAAAGGCCAAATGTTTTTGGAGTTTTCCTTGATGTGGATCCAAATCACTTGTCTCTTGGCCTTCCATATTCCTTGAGATCACTTGGATTTGAACTTCCATTACCCCATTGAAGCACTATATAAGGAACCCTTTGGATATATTGAAGGGGAGAGGAATAAAAGAGCAAGAAAACTATAGTCCATCATTTCCATAGCTTACTTATACTTGAGTCTGCATCCCTTTGTCCCTTGGAGCACTTGGTGTTATTCCCAAGCTTTCCTTTGCTTGTGAGCTTGCTATCGAGATATGGAGGATTGAGGTGGTGGAGGCCTAGGTGGAGGACTCAGTTTCTCCAGTTCGCAAGTGTGCCAACAGAGGTTGTCATTCATGTAATCCCTAATTTATATTAATAGAAATATCTTTTCCTATCCAATGATGTGCATTTAAATGAATATTGAATCCATGGATGCTTTTAATTTCTTATACATTATTGATTATATATGCTAGAGTAGGTCTAACACCATTATATAGCATGCTTGTCTTGTTTGCTGTTGTTGAGAGAGAAAATTGTTAACGTAAGCGGGATTGGACAAAGCTCAATGGGGATCTACATCAACCGTCTGGAATAATTGAGAAAGCTTAGAAAAAGAGATTAGTAACCTGAGGAAAATTACAACCTTTTATCTTCAAAGGGTGATTCCATACTAATTTATACATCTATTGATCCTACTGATCAATTGGCCAAGACATTGGTTGATATGAGATTTAAAGCAACATAATTGAGAAAGGTCAAGGAAGATCTCAAAAATAAGGAAGAATAAGTATATTTTTTAAAACATGTATCAAAGAAGAGAGATGGAATAATATTGGACCTATAAAGTACAAATTCCAATATTCAAAACGAGGTTGAACGCCTCACAAAGACAAATTATTAGAAATACCCTTTGAAGGGCCTAAACATTTGGCATGGAACCATATATCAGGGTACTAACAAATAATTGAAATGACTTTGTCATTGTTTAAGATGAGTGGAACTTAGTAACCACTGCATTACAAGATGCTAATACAACCTCCACTGAATTAAAGAATAAACTAGATATTTCTATGTCTGTTATGGACATTTTAAATTTTAAGACAAATGAAGAGTTGGAAACATTGGCCATCAAAGACATAACTACAATTGTTATGGAATCATCCAATATGACCAGGAAAAAAAATGTGTGAACTAGTACATGAGAAAGACATTCAATTGGAAAAATATGTTAACTCATTAAATGCAATTCTCAATGATTCAGTTGGCCAAATATTTCCACCCCCTTGGGATGGAAATGGATATTTTTATTCAAAGCAACATTATGAAACTTTTATAGCACATTGTAGAAATCACAACCTCAAGTTTGAAGAGGTAGAAGGGGGAAACAAAGGTTAGATCATACTAGATAATTTGATGGATGACTTTGGCCTACAATAAAATCATCAGTCATTGTTTAAAAAATTTCCACCATATTCTTATTCCCACTACACGTATCTCGACATGTTCCTCTAAGATATGAGGTAGTTCAAGTATCCACTGGTGAAGGAATCAAATAACATAGCTAAATGCTTGGATTTAAACTCATCCCTACAAAATATACTAGCTATTCCTAAAGGAAATCCATGTGCATATTCTTGATAACCACCTCAACAACCTCTTTAGCATTTTATGTAGTAATCACTTCAGGATCCATCTCAACACTCAGGTCGAAGGACAACTTAGCATTCAAGAAATTGGGTTGGTCAACATTATAGCCGTCAACCCCAATATATTTAAGGGTCAACTGATAAATTTTGTTTTTAATAGAAATGAAACAATAACAAACAAGCATAATCGATTGAATCTAAATGAGGACTACAAGCTATAAAGAGAAGAAACCACACTAAGATCAAGATCAACATTTTTATGAGTAGAGTGTAACTCCTATTTTTGTTTGGATCAAGATATATCAATGACTACAATCAAGTATTTTTATGTAATTGGGTTGGTTGGATTCATACTTTTTTCCATATAAGTCTATGACTCTTATTTGGTTTTGAATCATTATGTTTTAATTTCATATCTCTCATCTTCTATGTAATTCTCCATTGACATGTAATGAAAATACCATGAGGAACCCCTTCATCCTAGTATTTGGTTCATGTGATGCGAATTCTTTTCTTTTCTACTAATATGTTGTGAAATGTTCATGATATGTTACATTGATTAAAATATGTCATCGATATGAGTCTAATTTTTATTCACATTTACATTTTACATAAAACTGCTAAATTATTCAATGCTCGGCATGCTTTCTTCTGCTCTTAGGAATAAGTTTTAATATTCATAATACCTTGTTTCCATTTTGATCATTTTGTCATTCCATATCTCATCTAATATATCTATTCTATGTTTCAAGAACAATTCCCATTTATTTTGTTACATTCTCATGATATGATAACTCAAGCAATATACAAAGGAAATACAATATATTTACATTTCTTAAAACAACAAATCTCAAATACAAGAAAATACAAATTTGTTGATGCCCTGGCATAATTCCAAAGCATACTTGGAACATATCGGGGACCAACAACTGTATTTCTATATTAATAACCATGGAATATTGGTTTTTTTTCCATCTCTATAAAAATGAGTCAAATGTTGCATTACGTTGGCTTCCTCAATGTCACTATAATTTTGGTAATTTTTTCATTGTTATTCCTTTGATCTATAATTTTCCATAAACATTCTATGGAAATTTTTACAATATCCATTGTGTCAAACAAATTAGCTACTTGTAAGTTCTCATAGTATGAAAACCAATTGAATGAATGAAATATCATTTCAAACCTCATGGAAGCTACACGCCCTAATGAACTTTGAGAAACATAAGTGGAATTATTTTTATCAAAGTAAATATATAAAATAGAAAAAATAACACAAGTAACAAATATGGATGTAACTAAAACCAATTGTATACCATGATTCTTCTCAAATTTATTTTCCATAGTTGAGGCATCATTCTTCATGGTTTTTTCTACCCTCTTCCTACCCATTAAAAATAATTTTCCGATAGTTTGATACCTATGGTTCTTAGGGAGGAAATTCTTGAATTCATTACTCGGTGCATCATGAAGTGTCCATGGAATTGAAATTTTTTTTGACCTATTGCTTTGGATATGTCATACATATTATTAAGGATGACCAATAGATTTTAAAGTTTGTCAACAAAAGGCTCAAGGTATACATCCATATCTCTAGATTTGTGCTTACCTAGTTATTTGAAAATAAAAATAATTAATCCTTGTACTCACAAAAAATGTAACAAAAATAAAAATAAATAATATGAATTATGTTGTTAATATTCCTAAAAATAGGTACCTTGAACAGTTAATTCCAACATTACGTGCTCACTCTTCATTTACACCCAAGGACGACGGTTATTTTTTATAACAAAAAATTTCCAAACTAAGTAACATGATCTTAACTCTCCAGATGGACTAACACCAATAGCCATCATTGAAAACTCTAATATTACAAGGTTCTTCTTTACAAATGGGCCAGTTTCCTCAATTTCCCTAAATGCATAACCATATGCATGAATTCTCATTACACCATATTCACTTCTATTTCATGCATGGTAATCCATAAATCATGATACTTTTTGCACCTGAATAATAGTTGGAAACATGGAATTATGGGGATATAAAAAAACTTTGCAGGGAACTTTTTTGTTGCTAATCTATTTGATACTAATTCTATATTCAAGGAATTCCATTTTTGTTTCATGTTGTCCATCATATTTAATATGATAACTAAGACATGCATCAATTGTGTTATACTCCATTCCTATATCTTTCATAATAGTACACAACTTTGAGTATGTGTGAGGTAAAGTAGTTGACCATGGTAGCACAATATCACCTAACAATCTACAAGAAAAATAAAGTAATCTACTCAATAATGGATATTAAGGGCCTATATATTGCAATCACAAATAAAAAATAAAAAAAGATATATTTATACACACAAATAATCTTGCATGCCTTTGGATCTATGTAATACATGTCTTTGAACTTGTTATGCTACAAGGTCCTAGAAATAACATAAAAATAGAAGAAATAGGCAATAATAAAGTAATCCATGCCTTAATAAGGAATAACATAGATGAATAGAAATCCTCTTTAAGGGAGGAATCTCCTTACATAATGTACTAAGTATATAACACAAGACAGGACACCATGATGACTAAAATGAAAATATATCCTTCCTATATATAGGAGACAAATGTGTACAATAACAACTAATATACCCCCTAATAGACCCACACCGACATCAATAATTTGTAATACACCACAATATAGGGGAATATTAACTAATCCCTCTAAGATTAAGTAATATGTAGTCCCTCTAGAGCCTACTACATCAGGTGGGAGATTAACTATAGGACAATACAAAGCCACTCAGATAAGATATGATCTATATGCATTCATCCCTATAGATAAGATAGAGTGGCATAGAAAAATAGGATAAGTTCTATATAGATATTATTTTATATTTACTATGAGTGTCAACAAGGTACATGGCACTGTGAACATAATAAAGAGACAGTTGAGGACCGAGAAAGTGACCAACAAGGCCAAATAGTTGAATATCTTGGAGTTGGAGAACAAGGTAGTAGAAAGGGGTATTGATCCCCTTAATTATACCACTATACAAAGTATTTTGAATTAAAAGGATAATGGAATTAAAATATTGAAGAGGAAGTTGAAGGTTTTTACTACAAAACATGTTCAAATGCCATAGTTGTTGGTAGTATATGAAGAGAAAGAATAAATGACTAAAGTGGTTCAAGAATACAAGATAAAGGTAGAAAGGTTAGAAAAACAGATCAGTAACCTGAGTAAAATTACAACCTTTTATCTTCAAAGGGTGATTCCATACTAGTTTATCCATCTATTGATCCTACTGATCAATTGGCCAAGACATTGGTTGATATGAGCTTCAAAGAAACATAATTGAGCAAGGTCAAGCAAGATCTCAAAAACAAGGAAGAATAAGTATATTTTTTAAAACATGTAGCAAAGAAGAGAGATGCAATAATATTGGACCTATAAAGTACAAATTCCAATATTCAAAATGAGGTTGAACGCCTCACAAAGACACATTCTTAGAATACCATTTGAAGGGCCTAAACATTTGGCATGGAACCATATATCAAGGTACTAACAAATAATTGGAATGACTTTGTCATTGCTCAAGATGAGTGGAACTTAGTAACCACTACATTACAAGATGCTAAGAGAACCTCTAATAAAATGTAGAATAAACTAGATATTTCCATGTCTGTTATGGACATTTTAAATTTTAAGACAAATGAAGAGTTGGAAACATTGGCCATCAGAGACATAGCTACAATTGTTATCGATTCATCCAATATGACCACGAAAAAAATGTGTGAACTAGTACATGAGAAAGACATTCAATTGGAAAAATATGTTAACTCATTCAATGCAATTCTCAATGATTTAGTCGGACAAATACTTCCATCCCCTTGGGATGGAAATAGAGATTTGTATTCAAAGAAACATTATGAAACTTTTATAGCACATTGTAGAAATCAAAACCTCAAGTTTGAAGAGGTAGAAGGGGGAAACAAAGGTTAGATCATACTAGAAAATTTTATGGATGATTTTGGCCTACAATCAAATCTTCAGTTATTGTTTAAAAAATTTCCACCATATTCTTATGCCCACTACACATATCTCGACATGTTGCTATAAGAGATGAGGTAGTTTGAGTATCCAATGGTGAAGGAATCAAAGAACATAGCTAAATGTATGAATTTAAACTCATCCCAATAGAATCTACTAGCTATTAATAAAGGAAATCCATGTGCATCTTATTGATAACCACCTCAACAACCTCCTTAGCATTTGATGCAGTAATCACTTTAGGATCCATCTCAACACTCAGGTCGAAGGGCAACTTAGCATTCAAGAAATTGGGTTGGTCAACATCATAGCCTTCAACCCCAATAGATTGAAGGCTCATCTGATAAATTTTGGTTGTAATAGAAAATGAAACAATAACAAACAAGCATAATCGATTGAATCTAAATAAAGACTACAAGCTATAAATATAAGAAACCACACCAAGATCAAGATCAACATTTTTATGAGCAGAGTGTAACTCCTATTTTTTTTTGGATCAAGATCTTTCAATGACTACAATCGAGTATTTTGATGTAATTGGGTTGGTTGGATTCATACTTTTTGTCATATAATTCTATGATTCTTATTTTGTTTTGAATCATTATGTTTTAACTTCATATCTCTCATCTTTTATGCAATTCTCCATTGACACATAATGGAAAGACCATGAGGCACCCTTTCATCCTAGTATTTTGTTCATGTGATGCGGTGAATTCTTTTCTTTTCTACTAATATGTTGTGAAATGTTCATGATATGTTACATTGAGTAAAATATGTCATCGATATGAGTCTAATTTTTTATTCACATTTACATTTTACATAAAACTACTAAATTATTCAATGCTCAGCATGTTTTCTTCCAATATTAGGAATAAGTTTTAATATTCATAATACCTTGTTTCCATTTTGTTCATTATGTCATTCCATATCTCATCTAATCTATCTATTTGTTTTTTCAAAAACAATTCCCACCTATTTTGTTACATCCTATGCTTCAAATTCTCATGATATGATAACTCAAGCAATATACAAAGGAAATACAATATATTTATATTTCTTAAAGCAACAAATCTCAAATACAAGAAAATACAAATTTTTTGATGCCTTGGCATAATTCCAAAGCATAATTGGAACATATCGGGGACCAACAACTGTATTTCTATATTAATAACCATGCAATATTGGTCTTTTTTCCATCTCTATAACAATGAGTCAAATGTTGCATTACATTGGCTTCCTCAATGTCACTATAAATTTGGTAATTTTTTCATTGTTATTCCTTTTATCTATAATTTTCCATAAACATTGTATGGAATTCTTTACAATATGCATTGTGTCAAAAAAATTAGCTACTTGTAAGTTCTCATACAATGAAAACCAATTGAATGAATGAAATATCATTTAAAACCTCATGGAAGCTACACGCCCTAATGAACTTTGAGAAACATAAGTGGAATTTTTTTTATCAAAGTAAATATATAAAATAGAAAAAAATAATACAAGTAACAAATATGGATGTAACTAAAACCAATTGTATACCCTGATTTTTCTCAAATTTCTTTTCCATAATTGAGGCATCATTATTCATGGTTTTTTCTACCCTCTTCCTACCCATTAAAAATAATTTTCCGATAGTTTGATACCTATGGTTCTTAGGGAGGAAATTCGTGAATTCATTACACACCTCCTTTCCTAAATTTATTGGATGTCTAGATATTTTTATGGGACCACATACTATACATGCATATTTACCATTTGTTTGAATCCCTATAAGATATAGAACAATGTTAATAGAATTCAAAAAGATTCAAAATCAACTTGAATAGTAAATGATATATAGAGTTACATTGCAAATTTACATACCACAAAAATGTGTACGACTCGGTGCATCATGAAGTGTCCATGGAATTGAAATTGTTGTTGGCCTGTTGGTTTGGATATGTCATACATATTGTTGAGGATGACCCATAGATTTTAAAGTTTTTCAACAAAAGGATCAATATATACATCCATATCTCTAGCTTTGTGCTTACCTAGTTATTTGAAAATAAAAATAATTAATCCTTGTACTCACAAAAAATGTAACAAAAATAAAAATAAATAATATGAATTATGTTGTTAATATTCCTAAAAATAGGTAGCTTGAACAGTTAATTCGAACATTACGTGCTTGATCTTTATTTACATCCAAGGAGGATGATTTTTTTTTTATAACAAAAAATTTCCAAACTAAGTAACATAATCTTAACTCTCCAGATGGACTGGCACCGATAGCTGCCATTGAAAATTATAATATTACAAGATTCTTCTTTACAAATTGGCCATTTTCCTCAATTTCCCTAAATACATAACCATATGCATGAATTCTCATTACACCATATTCACTTCTATTTCATGCATGGTAATCCATAAATCATGATAACTTTTTGCACCTGAATAATAGTTGGAAACGTGGAATTATGGGATATCAAAAAACTTTGCAGGGAACTTTTTGTTGCTGATCTATTTGATACGAATTCTATATTCAAGGAATTCCAATTTTGTTTCATCTTGTCCATCATATATAATATGATAACGAAGACAGGAATCAATTGTGTTATACTCCATTCCTATATCTTTCATAATAGCACGCAACTATGAGTATGTGTGAGGTAAAGTAGTTGACCATGGTAGTAGAATATCACTTCAAACAAAGCCAATTTACAATCTACAAGAAAAATAAAGTAATATACTAAATAATGGATATTAAGGGCCTATATATTGCAATCACAAATAAAAAAGAAAAATATATATATTTATACACACAAATAGTCTTGCATACCTTAGGATCTATGTAATACATGTCTTTGAACTTGTTATGCTACAAGGTCCTAGAAATAACATAAAAATAGAAGAAGTAGACCATAATAAAGTAATCCATGCCTTAATAATGAATAACATAGATGAATAGAAATCCTCTTTAAGGGAGGAACCTCCTTACATAATGTACTAAGTATATAAGACAAGATAAGATACCATGATGACTAAACTGAAAATATATCCTCCCTATATATATGTGACAAATGTGTACAATAACAACTAATAGACCCACTAACAGACCCAATCCGACATCGGTAATATGTAATACACCACAATATAGTGGGTAATGTGCCACATTGTAGGGGGGAATGTTCCCAACATTTAGGGTTTAACATTTCCCTCCCCTTCAAACAAGTGTTGTCCTCAACTCTTGGGTAGCTGTGGATGCATCTATATGAAGGAATTGTCTTCCCATGACGAATATGCAACTGGTAAGTTCTTCCACTTGATGAGATACTCAGTAATAACCTGAATTCATTGTTATTTTTTCCTTGTTTGAATGATTTCCTCAGGTTCACATATAATTATTCCTTCTTCAAAACTCCTTTGACGACAATGTTGATCTGCATATTGTTTCATCGTGTTGTTTGACATATTTAGGATTTGGAGAACTGCTTTTTGGTGCTCTATGTGGTCTGCCATTGCTTCAATTGTATATTTTCTTTCCACTGCTTCAACCATGTGCTGCATTTCTTTCTTATGGACATAAGGGCATTTGTAACGTTTGATGCTAGAAGGAACACAACTTGGAATAAAGTGAAATCATGGTCTATATCTCGAACAAGTGGAAGACTTATTGGAATATCTTCAAATACATTGGAAATATTATTACAGACCCTTTGGAAATATGGGGAAGTAAGAGCCTTAGATGTTTGAACATATAGTGAGCATAATTATGTAATAACATAGTGTTTCCCTTTCTTTAACATTTTTTTCATAGATTAGTGCTGGTCACCTTGCTTGGTTAACATGGGATACCATTTAACACAAATTCTTTTCCTTCCCAGGAAAATTTCATGAAAATATTTTGAAAAATAAAATCCATTGTTCCCAATGATTGTAACCATTGAACCCCTAATGAAAAAATCAGTACCACCCATTGAAATAGAAATCATGGGACTATTCAATACATATTTTATTGATGTTTTAGAAAAATCATAGATTCTTGAACTTTAAAACTTTTATTAAACAATTTCAGCACTTATGAATTTCATAAATCAGCCACATATGAATCTCATAAATAAACCATCCACATAAATCAGCCATATAAATCTATCAACCATAAGAGACAAGATATACCTTGGGAAAATCCTCCAGACACAAAGAATGAAAAACCCATCAATTCTTTGAGTATGATATATACATATAT
>LPNX011130453.1:489075-724534 GCA_001517045.1 Pseudotsuga menziesii
AATATCTCCATGCAAACATGAGTACCCTTCCTTTCCTCGATTAGATTTAACTGGATGTTCACTATCTTGAACTGAAAGTGAACTGAATTGAATTGAATGTTAACTTAATTGAACTGAATGTTAAAAGACTTGAAATGAATGTTAACTTACTTGAACTGAAAGTAAATTGACTAAACTGATTGTGAACTAACTGAACTAAACTCAAAATTCAACTGAATGCAAGACCATAAATTTAGGAGACTAATTGAATGGCTTTCATGGCTTCACACTTAGTATCATCCATACACTTCTGTTATTAACTTTTGCATGTATCTCTTTAGTTCACTAACACATGTTGATTGACGAACATTAAACTCTTCTTTACTTGACTGGTTACATTGGTTAATAGTTCAACTGATTCTTTGACCGAGGCATTGATCGAGGCATTCATATTTTACTGAAGCTTTATAAATTGATTTCACTCATACATTTGCATGGGAAATTCGAATTCTCTTTCTCTATGCTTTATCTCATTATCATTAATTAATTTATGCATGGTACATATGTGTATTATTTATCCATCTTATTATATCATACTCAGAATAATTATTCCATACATATTAATGATCATATATATTACCTTGGGCCATATAGTCATATGCTAAAGTAATTCACTCTAGGGGTATTTAATCCCTAAATGAGACTTACAGAACTCAGTGACCATGCCTAGAAATATATCACATAGTATAACCACCTCAACAAATGGAGGTCCACTGTCTTGATCCAACACATGACTTCAATCTTGATACAACACAAGATCATCTCCACAATTGGATATCCATTCTCATAGGGTACCTTCTCTAAGAATACTTGACTTGATATTACTCACAAGTCTAGTCTTGATATTTCTCATGAAACTCAAATTGATATTACTCACAAGATTTATAATACAACATCACCACCTCAATCATATGATAATACATAGGACTTGATATGACTCACAAGTCCAACTTGATATCACTTGCAAGTCTGTAGAATGACTCCTGATGTTGTTCAATCAACACTCCCTCATAGAGAGGGAGACATTCTTTGATTTCCCATGAATTTTCCTCCTTACCAAGCTTATCTCGAAAGTATCTCAACTTCGTTACTAATAGTGGCTTGTTCACAAATTTGCAATATTTTCATCAGTAGCTATGTATTGAAATTTTATTTTTACATGGCCATGGCTTTGATGAAGTAAAACTTCATCTCAATGTGTTATATCATAACACATAGGTTTTTCATAAAGCTTGACTTATATTAACACCTAATAACTATAGGCTTCAAGTATTTCACCCTAGTAGGTAGCATCCCAAGCTACACTATTCCTCAATAGGTAGTACTATCCGCAAAATACATTTAGCTTATGTAGTAATAACCACAATACACATAGCTAATCCCAACCTATATAATAGGTCTAATATGTATAAAAATACAATAAAGAACCTATTCTAATGTACCTCAAAGGTACTCAAACATATTCTTATCCACACACATAAAATGCAATAGGTCTACTAGGTACTTTAAGATACCAACCAACTACTTATTCAAAGTATCATCATCTAGATTCAATCTAGAATGTAGTTTCTCTAAACTATAAACTATGTATTTCATATCCATCATAAATAACACATTAAATGTGTAATTATCATGCAGGAAGAAGGTCTTATTTTTTCTTTCAATCTTTAACATTTGTTGACTTCAAGAATTTTCTACTATTTGAAGAAGTTCTTAGTGAGATTTCCATTCTCAGTGATGTTCTTCAAGGCCTAATCACTTTTATAGTGATTTCATATCATAGTACCCTACATAGCCAATTGTATGGATATCTAACCTCTCCAAGAGGTTTAACTGTTCTATGACTGTAAATATTCTAGAGTATCCAATAATCTCCAAGAATTTGGCCATGTCTTTGCTCATGTGGATTCTCTCCACAAGGTATCACAACCCTTGGTTTCCTGAGTCATATACCATGACTAACTAGTTTGGGGACTTTTAATTGTTGTTTCCTAAGAATATACATCAATACTCCATCTTCAACTAGAGGAGTATTTTTATACTATACCAAGCTTGTTATGGACATAGGATTAGTAAATATGCTGGTAATTCTGCTCATCCGTGGA
The DNA here is from genome assembly GCA_001517045.1 of Pseudotsuga menziesii. Classification (NCBI taxonomy): domain Eukaryota; kingdom Viridiplantae; phylum Streptophyta; class Pinopsida; order Pinales; family Pinaceae; genus Pseudotsuga; species Pseudotsuga menziesii. The sequence continues at coordinate 491,220 of LPNX011130453.1, forward strand.
TATGTATAGGAGTTACACAACTCCTTTCTACATCAAGTCTCGTATTAAACTGACTATGAACCTTGTTACTCTTTACTACCTTATAATATGCTCTATCTATAGAAACCTATTGTAATGAACATAAAATAAGATAATAATTAAATAATTAATAATTATTTTAACTAAGTTAAGCTATGAAATGAGGTGTCTCCTCAACATAAAATGCCCAAGCCATATTTAAGGTAGGTTCACCATTGTAACATATCATATTTATCTATTCTATCATCAATATATATATTATGGCTTACTTGATTTACCAAGTCTTTTGGTGAATTCATTGTGTGAGTGAATATTTATTCTGCTCATTTGGTATCAAAGCACTCGTTGCTTGATCTGGCTAGTGGTCAACAAATTCAGACCTTGTCTGAGAAAATTAGGGTTTCCCTGAGTTACAAGTCTTTGATGTTTTCCTTCCCTTAATAATAATAATAATTAAAAAAAAAAGAAAAATCACTGCATCTCCATCATCATCCATCGCCCCCACATCTCCAACAATCCTACACACTTTGCAAATACCTCACACATAGCCCTCCCACCCACCACCCGACGCGCTCCACCTCACCCACACCCACGCACAAGCCCTCCGCTTCATTTGGTATCGTAATCCCCACCTCCCATCATAGTTTTAGCAACATTTCTCCACCCCACATGGCTCCCTACCTGCTGCTACTTCCTCTCGTCCAATCCACCCCGCAGTTCAACCTCCATGCCCCTCCAACTCACCACCGCTCACACTACATCCGCTGCTACCTGCGCCTTCACCGCCCTCACTCTTCCTGCACCTCCCACTCTGCACTTCACCGGAATATTCCACCATGCCCTCCCCCATCACAACCCCCACTGCCCTTGTGCCAAACCCTGCCTACGCATCCCTTCCCCTTCCTACAACTGTCCACCCTCCCTCACACCTGTGTGCAACCCTCGACTCCTGTGCAACCACCACGCCATCCTCCCTTCATCCTCCATCCCCGACCTTCCGTAGTCACCACTACGCCACCCCCACCACTCCATGCTCCTCTTCCTCCACCATTTTTTTGTAGCCATTGACAACCTCCACTTCCTCCACCATCTTCCTACTGCCATCCACAACCTCCACATAAAGCTAAAAATTCAAAAAAAAACTATTAAAATTATTATAGCAGTTTTAAATATTTGGATTAAAAATAATAATAATAATAATAATAATATTAATATTAATATCTATTATTAAATTTATATATATATAAAACAAAACAATAATTTAAAAAAGAAAATTCAACAAGAAATAATAATAATTATTTAATTAAAATAATAATTATTTTTTGAAAGAAAAAGAAAAGGTTATTTAACCCATTCAAAGATGACTCCCTCATCAAAAAATAAGTTAAGGCTATCTAGCATCAAGAAAGTTAAAGTCAAGGAAGACTTGTAATAAATAAAAGAAATTCAAAAAAACCTCTATGGTCAAAAAAGCTGAAGACTATCTATCTCTGAAGAAATTAAAGAAACACCATCCATCACTAAAGAAATCGAAGACCATGGAAACCAGTTTGCGACTACAAATAGAGAAATTAGAAGTCAAGTTAAAGCATTATTGAAGAGACAACTAAGATTTACGTGATATGAATTCAAAATTGGAAGCAATAATTGAAATACATAAGATGGAAGAAAAGTACAAGGAAAAAAACATTTCCAACCAGAAAAATCATATAGAAAAATTATGTGTGCAAATTGAAGGATTAAAAGACGAAAATGATTTTAATCAGATATTGAAAAATCAAGATATAAAGAAATAAATAAACGATTACGAAGCAAAAATAACACGGTTAAACAAAATCGTTAGTGACAATAATGAATAACTAACGCAAATATGACATAAATTACAAAATAAAGAATCAGTGATCGACCAGTATAAAAAACAGATAAAATTTCTTCAACAACAAAATGATGACTCTAAAAAGACTCATAAGTCGGAGATCACAAAAAGTAATAAAACACTATCTTACAATTCCAAATAATTTTTAGATTAAGGAATCATAACAAGACACTAGTCACAAAAATTAAGAAGTTGAAAAATAGTTGGAAGATAGAACAATCTGCAGAAGACATTGAAGGGAAACTTATAGACAAGTAGGAAGAAAATAGTTGCATCAGAAGTCATAACAAATATCTTAAGGAACAACTTAAGAAGTCTGAAGATGACATAAAAGCGCAAGTAGAAGTGATTAATAAGTTTCGAAATGATTACGTGCAGTTGGAAAAAAAGTTGGAAAAGATACAGAACGAAACCTTAAAACCTCAAGGGATGAAAATGCAACTTCCAACTCATATCAATACTCAAAAGATGGCACTCGTAAAAGAAAATGACATTGTGAAAATTCCCTATCGACACCCCAACCATAAAAACCTATATTCTAAAAAGTGGGAAATGTCGAAAGATAATGATACTAATATAATCAAAGCTCCTAACGACAGATCATTAGAGAATCCCAATAGTCAACAACAAATCAATTTGGGATGGATTGACCCATCCACATATCGAAATTTATGCTCTACACTTGACAATTCATATCGACATGTTTCATTAGCCACGACATCGCAAAGAATGGCGCAACAACATTATAAGGATTTGAGGACAAAGCCTTTCTAAGAGAGTGGCAATGTAACGAACATAAAATAAGATAATAATTTAATAATTAACAATTAGGTTAACTAAGTTAGGTTATGAAATGTGGTGTCTCCTCAACATCAAATTCCCAAGCCATATTTAAGGTAGAGCCACGATTGTAACACATCATCTTTATCTACTCTATCATCAATATATATATTATGGCTTACTTGATTTACCAAGTATTTTGGTGAATTCATTGTGTGAGCGAATATTTATTATTCTCACATATTTGATGTGATATTTCTCGCTCATTGAACTAGTCAGAATCCATATGTCTGCGAAACTTACTTTCACTGATTGATACATGTATGAATCCACATACACATGTACCAAGTATGTAACACAACACATGCTTTTTTGTACATCTATATGTAATGATTATAAACCATATAACTGATCCTAGGACTTGTATAAATATATCTAACATCTTTGATATCCTACAAATATTAACAAGAATCAAATTTATCTTTTTGTGTGTTATCATGGATTTATAATCCATTGTTATTGAATCCTTTCAAAAACTCTATTGAACATTTTCTCAACAGAAGAAAATATTATATAATGACTATTACACCTATAAATGTAATATTCATCCAATATTATTACATATAGATTCCTTCTAAATATGAGTAGCATACATAGTTTCTACATAGAAGGAGGTTAAGTTTAACCGTTTCCACTGGTTTTTCCAAGAGCTAACAAATCTATCTTCTCCCTCTCAACATCTAGGATGTGAGAATCATAAATTTGAGTCCTCCATCATGGAGACTCATACTCCTCTATATATAACACATATATGAATATAATTAAGATAAATACATTACCTTTAGGGGTCTTTACATTTCTATGAATAGAATTGGGGCTTTTATTCTATATTCTTCCTCTGAAACATAGAAACCTATCAGACTGCTCTCTTCCAAGATCAACCATTCGAATGAATACATGTTATTCTCTTATTATAGGTCATGGAATATGTTTTCCCTATAATAAAAATTATTTAATAATTAATAACATTACATAACTAAGAAATGTAATCACATGAAATCTTTCAACATATTGGCAATCGTTCACATAGTTATGTACATAGACTAAATCAATGTTTTGAAATAACCCAATTAATAGCTTATGTGATGTTTTGAAACCCTATATTAGTCCTATATCAGTTCAAAAATTCATATTTTATGAAGGAAATACACAACCCCATATTCATATCTCATGAAGTAAGCATGAATCCCTCTATTTGATATATTATGACCAATCATGCAGTCCTATATTCACAACTCGTGAAACAAGAATGAAACCCTATATCTCGTGTATTATGAATACATGTTTCAGCTTTATATCAGTCCTATATAAGTATATGTTAGTATTACATAAGTCTTATATCAGTCCTATATTATATAGCATAATATGGAGTCATGAAATCGACAATATGCTAATAGAAGACAAACAATAATGTATATGCTCAACACAATTCCAAAGTCCAAGAATACAAATATCTATATGAAAGTCATGAAACATATTAAAAAACTATTAGATATGATTTATAACATCATATAACAATCACAATATAAATTACTTATCTTTTATTGATTTGTGTGGGATCCCTCTTGATCTCTGCAACCTTCTGGAGAAAACTGGAGTCCTTCTTTATTCCCTTGAATGGAAAATATTCTTTGTAGTGAAAGGATTTATCCCTTTCTTCATTATTTCCGTGAGCAAATTATTCTCCTCTTTAGTGCATAGAACCTTGCTTTGGATGTGTCCCTCTTCTTGAATCGATTCCTTCTTCTTGAAAATATTGGTGAGTGTATCAAAACAATCCATTACGGTCTTCAACCAAAAGATCATGGACACAAGATTGTCCTTGACCGAATCAAAGATGATATGCCTAGCCTTTGCTTGATTATTCTTGAATTTTATTCACTCTTAATTGGTGGTAGGATATTCTACCACAACGGTCACAAATGAATCAAGATCATACTCTTCAAGAATATTCAACACCCTTTTTTTCCATGTGTTGAAGTTTGATGTGCCTTCAAGTTGGTCTTCCAGTCAAACAAAGACTAATGTCATGGCTACAATATTTTTCTCAACTCTTCAAGATATACATAGTATTATATTGTTGCACACAACTAATCTCTTTCATGCCCTATGATCTGTTACCATGTCTATGTTTGAGCAAAATCAGAGGTTCTTGAACTTTAAAAATTTTACCAAACAATTTCAGCACTTATGAATTTCATAAATCAGCCACATATGAATCTTTATGCCAGCCACATATTAATATCATAAATAAATCAACCTGTTAGCACCTGATTTATGCTAAATGGGACAATGTTTCTGACCTGTAAGAGAGGAAGTGGGGCCTGTAAAATTTTCATGAGGGGAAGCCCTGGGAGAATAGTAATGAGCCCTAGAGAATAAGGGAGATCTCTGAAAGAGAAGTCGGGGGGGGGGGATTTATAAGGATGAGAGAAATTGTATTAGTAATGGTCCATTGAGTGGAAACAAACCCCATACTTAGAGTCATACGCAGGCGCACCCGTGATTGGTTGCATAAAAGGGGAGGAAGAGGACCTGTTAGACGAGGCGCCGAAGGTGGAAATGTTTTCAATGGTCACGATCGGAGATCATTGAAAATCGATGGAAAAAAACCATTTCGCGAGTTCCAAATGCATACCAAAAAGCTCCTCTCCAAATTAGCGAAATGTTTTAAACCGCAGCGATTTATAACGGTGGAGATCGTGAAGTCCCTAGATCGACGGTGGATATTGATTCCTCTGATCTAAAGTACACTACAGATATAGTGAGCCAGAATCCATGAAATGCATTAAAGGGCAGATTTATCTGGCGGCAGAGATTGACAGAGGATCAGATCTATGGTGAAAAGATTGTTTCACCTACCGTAAACACTTGAAATAAAACCTTAGTTGGGAAAAGTGAAATTCGGTAAATCTCTCCACATCGGACGGCTAGATAGTGAAAAGGTCTGTGATCTACGGGGGAATTTATAACCCGCGAAGTGGAAGTGCACCCAGGATGAAGAAAGTAAACATGATCATTCGAAAATATGATGGTGGGGATCACGTAGTTCTAGATTTTGGGGCCCTAGATCTACGGTTATGATCGCATCTGATTGGAAAAAGTGCATGGTCATATAATAAGGTGAAATGATATAAAAGTCAGCATGTGGATCCAAATAGGTTATTATTTTGCATCATTGGGAAGCAAGGGTTTTAGAATATGCAGACCATGCCACCTTGGACCAGCCTCATGTGGAAATTGAACCCAGGTGTTAGAACAATTACACTCATAATAATTGCCAATTATACATGCAAATTACACACAAAGGAGATTGAATATGGAGCTGAACACTAATCTATATTGAATAAGTGTACAATAGCCAACCCTGTGAAGTCATAAGATGCCACAATAAATAGTTACATGAGAGATTCAAATGCATAAGGATTCCATTTGAATTTGGTCAAAAGCAGGCTTACTAAATCTAAGCAAATCCCCCATAGGTGCATAAAGTAGTTTCCAAATTTGTCTAGGAGCTCACGAATTGGAAAAATAAATTAGGAAAGCTAATAGATGATGGAAGGACACCTCATACATGCTTTTCTTAGGAGAAAAGAATGGAGGATGATGAGGACAAAAAACAAGTTAACTTCACCTAGTCAAACTTTCCCAATTGCCTTAAAACTCAGAAAAACCAGGCAATAAAGTAGAAAAAGAAGACATTTTCTGGGAAGGCCAGGAATAAAGCAGATTTGATTCCAAGTGGTTTCCCAAGTGCTCCATGACTCAAATTTAGCAATTTTGACCACTTTGGATGTGTGGAGGACAACTTGCATAAGGTGGAATATGGAAACTAGGCAAATAAGACAAAAATTGGATTAATTAATGTCTAAGGTAGCTAACTATGGGTTGATTATTCTAACACCCCCCCTTAAGCCTGACTTATGAGTAAAATATCAGAAAATTATAGGGCCTAGAAACAAGGCTTAGTCACCCTTTACATACTGCATGTCCATTTAACCAAGGAAAGAGGCAAAAACCCAGTGGGAAAAATCCTCCCTTAAACATGGACAGTAAAACAAAATTTGGAAATCTTGTCATCCCTCATGCTTCACAGCATGATCAGCAATCCCCAACATTGATTTGAGATTGCTGAATGTCTTCTCACAAAAAACTTTGGTGAAGATATCTGCTACTTGTTCTGAAGATTAACAGAAGAGTAGGTGAATGGTGCCATCATGCACAAGCTGTCTGATGTAGTGCATATGAATCTCGATGTGTTTGGTTCTCTGTTTCTGAACTGGATCATTGCAGATTCGAATGATAATATGATTATCACAATAGATAGTAGTTGAGTATTCTGATTCAAAGCCACACTCACCAAGTAACCACTGCAACCATAAACATTGAGTTGCTGCATTTACAACTCCTCGGTACTCTGCTTCTGTAGATGAGAGTGCAATGGAACTCTGTTTCTTGCTTGACCAGCTGATTGGCCCTTCAGCAAGCATGAACACATATCCTAATGTTGATTCTTGCTTGACCAGCTGATTGGCCCTTCAACAAGCATGAACACATATCCTAATGTTGAATTTCAATATGTGTTGTCACCTTCCCAATCACTATCAGTAAACCCAATCAAATCAAGATCATATTTAGCTTTATAGAAGATCCCATGAGTCCTTGTTCCCTGAAAAAAGTTAAGGATCCTTTTGGCTTCTCTCCAATGGATCTCATGAGGCTGATACATGTATATTGAAGCCACACTTACTTCATAATAAATATCAGGTCGATTATGTGTAAGATACAACAAACATCCAATCAATTGCCTATACAGTGTATTGTTTACCATAAGTGAAGGATCAACTTATTCAATCTTAACTCCTGAAAGGAAAGGAGTCTTGCTCGGCTTGCAATCCTTCATGTTGAATTTTTTCAGAAAATCCAAGGCATACTTGGACTGATGTAATTTGATTCCATATTTGTTTTGAGCAATCTTGAGCCCTAAGAATTGGCTCAATAAGCCCAAATCAGTCATTAAGAAGGCATGGTTCATTGCATCCTTCAAGGAGGCAATTTCATCCTTTGAGATTCCTGTATTGAGAAGGCCATCAACATGCAAAAAAATGATCATTAATGAACCATGAATCAGCTTCAAATAGACATTTGGATCTGACTTGCATCGAACAAAATTCAGTGATAGCAGAAAGCTATCAATCTTGGCATACCAAGCCCTGGGGGTTTGCTTAAGCCCATACAATGACTTCTTTAGCCTGCACACAAGAGATGGATTAGTAGAAAATCCTTGAGGCTGCTGCATGTAAATCTCTTCAGTGATATCTCCATTCAGGAAAGCACACTTCACATCCATGTGATGTACCTCCCACTGCTTTGAAGCTGCAATGGCTAAGGCTAGCCTGATGGAGTCCATCTTTGCCACTGGTGCAAAGGTCTCATTGTAGTCTATGCCATGTACCTATGAGTATCCCTTGGATACCAATCTATGCTTGTATTTCATAGGTGAACCATCAGAAGCAAATTTGGTTTTATAAACCCACTTACACTGAACTAGCTTCCTCCCTGGGGGAAGGTCAACCAGCTCCCAAGTGTTGTTCTTCTGGAGTGAGCTGAACTCTTATTTCATGGCTGTTTTCCATATTGGATCATTTTCTGAATATTAATATGTACATGGGTCTAATTCAACCATCAGATAGCATTTCTCTACAAACATAGGATCTTTCATGCACAGAGCACTCTCAAACTGAGATCTAGTCCTCCTAGTATCATTAGGATTTCCAGCTAGTTCTCCAGCTGCATGAATGGTCTTTGCTGCCCATTTTGGTCTTATAGGAATGTTAGGATCTGCAATTAAATCATAATTATCAGACATATCATAATCAGCAAGTTAAACTATATCTTCACTTACATTCAAAGGTTCTGGTGGTGAAGAGGATTCTCTGACTTCCACTGCTGCTAGGGGCTCTTCTTGGAATTGAACACACCTTTCAAAGAAGGATTTGTTTGTGCTAAAATTGATCAGATTGTACCCTTTTGAATCTTTAGAGTACCCAACAAATAGACACCCCCAAAGCCTTCCTCTTTTCTATTGGAATTCTAGCCCAAGCTCTTGAGCCAAAAATCTTGAAATGGGTCACATCTGGCTTGTGCCCACTCCATGCTTCGAAAGGAGTCATACCATCAAGTTGTTTATGAGGCACCCTATTCTAGATATAGGCTGCACAGTTTATAGCTTTGGCCCAAAAATTTGGTGGCAAAGTCTTAGCCTCCATCATGCAGGTTGCCATCTCTTTCAGTGATCTGTTCTTCCTCTCAGCAACACCATTTTGCTGTGGTGTGTAAGGGATAGAATGTTGCATCTGAATAACTGCATCTGCACAATATTGAATGAACTTAGACTTGACATACTCACCACCATTTTCATATCTGAGGACCTTGATTTTCCTCCCAGACTGGTTTTCAACCAAAGCCTTAAAGACTTTGAAGAGGCCATAAGCTTCATACTTGTGTTTCAGGAAGTAAACCCAACAATACCTGGAAAAGTCATCTATGAATGTCAATACATATTTGGACTGACTCATTGATATATGAGGAAATGTTCCAGCAACATCACTGTGAATCAACTCAAGAGGTGCAGAGGTTCTCTCATGACTAGCTTTCTCAAATTTATGCTCTGGGTGTTTTCCTAAGATGCAACCTTGACAGACTCCTTTGGAAAACTTAATCTTTGGTAACCCTATGACCATTTATTTTTCAATAAGATCAGAAAGATACTTGTAATTAAGGTGGCCAAATATTTCATGCCAAATCTTGCTTGCCTCATTAGCATGAATCAGAAGAGCAGAAGGGTTTGAGTAGGGTAGGAAGTGTGAGAACATGTATACCTTCGAAGTGTGATTTGCAACTCCTTTTGCAATGACTTTACCACTTGAGATCTATGTGATCTCAACTTCATCAGGGGAGAATATGACTTTCTTTGGAGACCCTGTGTGGGTCATCTGAAACACTAATAAGAGGTTAGAGGCAAGACCTGGAACATACAATACATTGCTGAATTTACCATGGTCAAGATCAATCCTCCCTTTGCCCAAACTTTTAGTGAGAGAGTCATCTCCCAGTACAATTGGTGGACCTTTTGACATGTCAAGTGAGGTGAATGCCTCCTTGGTCGAAACCATATGTCTTGAAGCTCCAAAATCAATGATGAAACTAGGTGAGCTTGATGTGCCAGCAACCAATGCATGAAATCTCTCTCTATCTTCTGAATTGGATCCTCCTTCCCTCTTCTTTGAGCTTTCTGGAAGGGAGATGCCATTATTCTCTAGGAGTTGGGTCAGCATGTCAATTTGCTTCTTCATGCAGGAGCTTTTAGAATGATTTCCATTACTGCAGTATGCGCACTTGCTCATTTCTCCTTTGTTCTTCTTCTTCTGGAAGTTCTTCTTGGAACCTTGAGGCTCCTCTGGAGACTTGTTCTTGTCTCTCTTTTGCTCAGGTGGCTTCTTAGCTTTCTTCTTTCCTTTCGAATCCACCCTTGAATCTCCAGAAACCATAGCTTGGTATTTGGAAGGTTTGATGGTTCCCATCATCACGAATTTATCTTGTTCTTGTGTGAGAGATTCCATGAAATCTGCAAGGCTAGGCATTTTCCAGGCTCTAGATGTCAACTTTGTGGCATGGAAGGTTGAAACAAACACTGAATAGTCAAGGAAAAGCTTCAAGAGTATGGCCAAAACCAGTTGCTCATACTTCTTTTCTATCCCACACTATTTTAGCTGCAAAACAAGGGCTTTGAACTGGGAAAAATAGAGTTGCAGGGATTCAAATCTATTGGGACTCAGGGAGATCAATTCATTTTCAATTTGTTGTCCCCTCATATCATTTGTATTACCAAAAAGATTAACAATATTCTCCCATACTTCATTTGGTGATGTTAATCCATCAAGATGGAAAAAGAGGTCTCTGGATATGCTCAAACACAGGAGACCATAGGCCTCATCCCTCCTGTTGTGCCATTTAATTTTCTCTGCAGCTGCATTGGGCTCTACTTCTGTTGCCATAGTCACTATGTAGAGGCATTTTTCTCTCAAAGGTATCTCCATCTCTGCTTTCCATTCAAAGAATTTAAATGGAGTCAAGATGATCTTCTGAGATTGATCCATAGCTCAGAAATTGTCCCTTCAGTCAGCAGAATGCTCCAAGTCAATGATGTCGAACCTGCAATAAAAAATTGGAAGGAGAGAAATTGATCTACAAAGTCTATAATACCATGTGGAAATTGAACCTAGGTGTTAGAACAATTACACTCACAATAATTGCCAATTACACATACAAATTACACACAGAGGAGACTTAATATGGAGCTGAACACTAATCTGTATTGAATAAGTGTATAATAGCCAACTCTATGAAGTCATAGGCTTCCACAATAAATAATTACATGAGAGATTCAAATGCATAAGGATGCCATTCGAATTTGGTCAAAAGCAGGCTTACTAAATCTAAGAAAATCCCCCATAGGTGCATAAAGTAGTTTCCAAATCTGTTTAGGAGCTCACGAATTGGAAAAATAAATTAGGCAAGATAATAGATGATGGAAGGACAACTAATACATGATTTTCTTAGGAGAAAAGAGTGGAGGATGACGAGGACAAAAAACAAGTTAACTTCACTTAGTCAAACTTTCCCAATTGCCTTAAAACTCAGAAAAAGCAGGCAATAAAGAAGAAAAATCAGACATGTGCTAGGAAGGCCAGGAATAAAGTAGATTTGATTCCAAGTGTTTTCCCAAGTGTTCCATCACTCAAATTTATCAAGTTCGACCACTTTGGATGTGTGGAGGACAACTTGCATAAGGTGGAATATGGAAACTAGGAAAATAAGACAAAAATTGGATTAATTAATGTCTAAGGTAGCTAACTATAAGTTGATTATTCTAACACCTCAGAGCAAGTTGTCGACCACCCTGGTACATTTTTATTATAAAAATTTGTTGTCCCATGGCTGAATTGGAGGAATCAAAAGCTCAAAACCTCGAGTTTCAAGGAGTTGAAGAAGCCCTAAAAGATAAGGATGTTGGGGTATTCAATACTATAAATATAAATGATAGTATAGGAGCCGCTCAGGATAAGTTAAGAGCTCTCCAGTCATAGGGAATTGACCCCTGTGGGGTGTTCAGTTCCTTCTTCTTCTACTGTTCTATCAAGCAAACCCCTAGCTGCCCTGAATTTATAAGCTGGTGCACAAGAAATTATTTCCCATTTGAAGGTATAATTATGGATGTGTCTAGGTCTAGGATACTGTGTCAAATTAATTCCCTCAATATCCAAAGCACTATGGTAATACCTTGTAAGTTTATCCATATGTCAAGTGAATACGATGAAGGAGAGATAATTCGTTTTTTTCAAGAATCCTCAAATGAATAGAAGGATGCCTTCCTCAAAGCCTGCTTAAAACCTGAAATCTAGTTGTCAAACCCTCCTTTCCCCATTGATTTTGACCTATTCAATGAAGAGACTCATTCTGTAATAATCCTAGTGAGCCAATTTTTAGGTCTGGACTCAAATAAGTTCGTCACTGAACCCTTGTTGAGTTTGATTTTTACCCTCAGTTCCAGCCAAGTAGTGTTAGGAATGTTGAGTTAGTATTCACCACCCGCCTGTCTGCAATTCGACGAGTTCCTAGCCAGAAATATAAATTCCTATCTGAGTAATTTTAGTCAGTCTAGGACCTTCAGGTTCCAGTTTATTCTTATGAAAACGTTTTTGAGTTTTAATGATGATGACATACAACTCCCTGAGATGGTCATGACAAGGGACATGCATAATGACTATGGAAAATTGATGAATTCCCTCATGGCTCTAGTATATGAGACCCTATTTCAAAGGAGGTTACTGAGAGTCTTGCTAGAGATGAAGAGCCTACTACAATCATCCCCTAAAACAAGAGTCAGAAACTGGTTCCTCTCTGAGAATAGTACAGTGATCAGGGTCTATGGATTTACTCGCCAACCGTACGTCCTCCCAGCATTTCTGACACCGAGGGTGTTTTCACTCAAACTAATCAGAAAAAGGTTGATGGCTGAAAATGAACACTTTATAAGTTCCAGGAAGCATGCAGACATTAAGTTTCTATGGGAGGTTTCCCCTTTTACTGTAAAAAACAAATTGGCTTTTCCAAAGGTTGAAAGTTTGCTCAAGGAGAAAGGTTTTGACATGGAAGCCACAATCGACTATGACCCACATCACATTATCTCCAATAGAAGACAAGCAAACAAGAGAAAACCCTTCGAACATGTTGAAGTAGTAGGTTTGGCGGAAAGAGAAAATTGGATGCAACACCTTGGAGAAATCAATTCCGACAAAGATATGCCAGAAAGGTTGACCTTTTCTGCCCTGGTGGAGAGTGCTCCTTAGCCAAATCTCTTCTACATTGTAGCCACAGCCAAACAGATTACACCTCTGGCCAGCTTGTCTGAGAAGGAAAATAAGAGAGAGTACTTAGAGGCCATGGATGTAGAATAAGGAGAGGTGTCCCGGACACCCAAAAAGTAGAAAATTGAAGAACCTGGTGAAATCATGTTGTGCGTCAGTGCCAAGGGAAAGAATAACATTGTGAAAGTCAAGGGTCCATTCTTCACGATTCAAGAATACATGTTCAGTAGTGTTCCTAAGGAAGCAACAGGAAAATATAAGTCTAAAACCAAGCTGCTGGAGAAATACAGAGAGGCTGGTAAAAATTCCTTTGAAGAAAGATCAAAGTTAAGTGAAGAGGTGGACAGACTGTTGGGCCAGAAAACCTCCTTGGTGACAGTTAGAGACCCTACCAAAGGCACACTGAATTTGGCCGTGATCACGGGTGACAAGGTGGCAGAGTTAAAGGTAGATCTGAAAAGAGTCCCTAAAACTGACATGATTAATTTGCATCAGGGGATAAGTGAATACCTCTACGCTAATATACTCCAAGATTCTCTACAAATATCCAAATTGATGATTGGTAAGAAAAGAGTAGAATAAATGATCTGAAAGGAGAGAGTGGAAAATAAGGCTTACCAGACCCAGATCAAGAAGCTCCAAGTGGATCTATCTGTAGCAGACAACCCCGGGGATAAAGGTGTTTCCACTCAAAGGCTACGGAAAGACAAGGAAGGAACTATCTAATTGCTAAAGAGAAAGCTAGAAATTCCTTCTTCTCGGCTCATTCAGATGGATGAGTTGACTGAGATAGAAAAGGAGCAGGAGACCCTAAACATTGATTTGGTCAATTATAAATCCAAATTACTCATGCAGGAATGGGAAGAGGTGCAATGGAAGAAAGGTGCAGAGCTCTGGGCCGAGGCAAAAAGGGCCTTTGAAACAAGGAAAGCGGAATTGGAAAAAGAGCTAAAGGAGCTAAATAAAAAGGCCCAGGAACAACCAACACCCGTGACCCAATCATCTGAAGTACCTGATGTATCCAAAGTACCTGGTGCTGACTCGTTATCCCAAGCTATGTCCCAAGTAAGCCTCAAAACTATAGATATTAATGGATTGATGAAACAAAATCAAGACTTCATGGAAATGGCTGATGTCAAAGAAGATCTGAAGAAGAGGGTGGAGGAGCGTTGCAAAGAATTAGAGAGTAAGAATAGTGAAATCATTTGGGACACAATTATAGTGGAATGAAACAAAGTATGACCATACTAGAATTTTATCCAAGATAAGGAAAACACCATACAAGCATCCAAAAAGCACATACATGCAGCTCAATTCGACTTGTAAAAAATACCCTTGGACACAGCTAAAATTGTGCTTAAATTCCTAAATAGTTTAACAAATGAAGACATCAGATGATGAAAAGTCTGGGATAGGATTCCCACCGTCACATGGGCTAGAAGAGAGGTTCACAAACATCGCCATTTAAAGATGGTCGAGGTGAAGTGGAATTTCATGTGCAAACAAGATGATGATTTTGTTGAGAAGTTTAAACCTATGGTCCATAGAGGGATCCCTTTCTTCTTGGAAGAGAAGGGACCAATGTTTTCCCAAAAGGAGTATTACGATAGGTTGGTCGAATATGGGTAGGACCAAAGACAATTTGAAGATATAACTCAGCAATTGCTTTCAGGCATGGTCATGATCAGAAAATTATGTTGGGAATTTGAATTGTTATATGATTTCAAAGCTTTGTGCGCTAAGTTTTCAATGCCTTCCTATCAATAAAATGTAGAGCTAGAAGTGTTGGCAGAATAAATGGTTAAACTGGAGACACCAATGACTGACCAATGGAAAATTATCAAAAACTACAACAAGTCCAAGAAAAGTTTACACCAAGGATGGCAGACTCTAATGGAAACCAGAACCTAGGATACAACTGTGAGAAAATCACAGGTGAGCTGGGAGCCTGAAGACGCAACATCTTTTGGACCCAGCGAAAAATCTTACCTCCATCATTTTTTGTTTTATGTCACATGTGGGAGGAGGCCACGATACAATTTGCTAATAATTTGTTGTTGATTTTGTAACTGATTTTGGATCTATTTCAAGGTTTGTCTCGGGGGCCCAAAACACTTTAAATAGGCTCCTCATAGAAAGAGAAAAGGGTTGGTTGGTTTTGAATTGGAAATACTATTTTGTTTGTAATACTTTTGATTAATATACAGAGTCAAATGCTGGTTATATGCATTTTACAGAAATTCCTGTGTGTTTCCAAATTACAGTCTGTACATTTCTTTTCTCATGTGCATCTTATTTCCAGTGCTTCTTTACATTATGTTTTTCTTCATGTCATAGACTTAGTGCATAATGGATAGGAATTCAGACTCATATGCTCCTGCTATTGTCTCTAATATCCACTAAAATTTTCTTCCAAAACTAGTGTGGAATTCATCCTCGCGGTGCTCTACGCTAGCGTACTGTCATCTTTCTGCTATTACCACCAGAACCCAACTACAATGACAGTGATCGAGGCACTACCTTGCTCTTGTAAGCATTTTCCTATGTAAACTTCTCTGTTTCCTTGGATTTTTGACTCCATATCTCTATAGATATTTCTTTTGTTTCCAACCACCAATGTTTTATACGTATCTTGTGACAATATAAATATGGCCTTGTTATGTATATGCGAGAGATCCCTCTCTAGAATCGAAGGATCCAACTCCCATTCCTAAAGTGGTTCTGCTATTACCTTGGGATCCATCTTCCTACAACCTTGGGTGCGATTCTGGGCACTAACAAACTGGTGTCGTTGCTGAGGATGAAATTGAAGATCATCCCTGGGAAGAACGACAAAGATTCAAAGGATAAAGGGTTTATGTGGGAAAACTGAGATTCCTGCAAGTGAATAAGGTTGTATATTTTCCCTTGCAACTCCATGTTGTTTCTTAGCTACATATAGAAGTCATCCTAGCTTCCTAGCGGCCGCATACCAAAGGTAATCCTAACACCCAAGTTTTTCAAAGTTTGGATGATCTGAATAGGTCGTTTAGGAATAAGGGAAAAGCTCAATTAGCTATTCCTCAGTTTGAAAATTCCTCCTTAAGAATTTTGTAGCATCCAATACTCTATGGAGGAGGCTTCCTTTAAAGGTACCCTACTGAAATCCAAGTCAGAGTTAGATCCAAGAAGTACCAAGGTGAATCCTAATCATTTGGAAGCCTACATATTGGAATCTCTCCGGTAGCACCTTAAAAATCCTGGGAACCCTATTGTCCAGAATTTTCAGCCCCATACCCCCCAACAGTGCAAAATAAATTTGTCTTCCAAGTACCTCCTGCAGTCCTGAACCCGCCTATACCAATGGCTGGCAGATTTTCCCCACTAGAGTTTCCTTTCATGTTGCATGACCTCCCCCAAGGTTATGCCCAAAGAGTCCCCTTCTATGACTGGGAAGGAAATTGCACCGCTGGGTAGCATGTTGACAGATTTGAAGACTTCTTGGATCTAGACTTGGTAGATTATGATGATGTGAATATGAGGTTGTTCGTGTTGAGCCTCTCAGGGGAGGCAAAGAAGTGGTTTAAATATTTACCCGCTAGGTCCATCCACACGTTCATACCCTTCCAGACTACATTCTTGGAAAGATGGGATAGTAAAATAATCCCCCTACAAGTCATGTCCCAATACAATGGTTTGAAGAAAGGAGGTTTTGAGTCAGTGCATGAATTCTTTGGAAGGTTTATGAGGATGTACAATTCCATTCTTCCCAACATCAAACTACTAGTGGGTGCTACTAAGCTACACTATGCTGATGCTTTTAATAGTGACTTCTCTCTACTGTTAAGGGAGAAGAAGTCAGCCAATATCACTATGATGTTTCAAGATGCCTTAGAATTGGAATCTAACATGATGGCGAGTGAGAATATCAGGCAAAATATGGAAACAAGGAAACTTTAGGAAGATAAGCCATCTAGCTTTGTTGCTTCCACTAATGAAGTAAAGTTTGAAATGATGTTGAAAACGATAGAGAAGCTGATGGATAAATTGTCCATAGACAATGGGTTACTAAATAGGGAACAAAATGAACCCCAAATCAGAAACCCAAAATTTAGGAGGCAAAATCCTCCTCAGCCTCCGCAGATTAGACAAAGGGAGGCCAGAAATCCAAGGAACCCAAACGATCAGCAAATACAACCACCTTTTATCAAAAATTATGTCGATGGTGGAGGTGATGAAGAACCTATTGAAGATCAGATCCACCATTTTGGAGATCTAGATTTTGATATATGCCTCATTGAAGCGGAACACAACCTATATATCCAGGAATAATATCCAAAAAACCTTGAAGAGGAATTATAACAGTATCAGTGGGAATACGTGCATGCCATAGATGAGGTCAAGATAAAATCCATCTGAGGAGTAGATACGTCGTGTTCAACAAAGGTAATTTGAATCCGAATAAACCCTCTTCTAGTCTGCAAAGTGAAGATAGAAGAAAGGAGAAACCAAAAGAACAAATTCCATACAAAGAACCCATGGACAGAGGTGAAAAGGTAAAAGAAGTTAGGCCGCCCGCACCTGTTGAAGTGGAAAAGGTCACCCCTATCTTCAATCTGCAGACCAAACTCTCCAAGGTAAAAATATTTGTTCCCTTCAATGAATTGCTAAGAAATAAGGAATACAGAGATAAGATAACCATGATGGTTAAAGACGAGGGAGATTTTTATCCCGACATCCTGGAGGTAAATGATGACGCCCCCACCATTAGTTTTGGGACCAGGCTCGAGAATGGATATGAAGAGGAGGTTCCTCCTTTTTATTTAAGCTTGAATGTACACGACATGGTCGTTCATAATGCTATGTTGGCTTCAGGAGTGTCACATAATCTGATGCCAAAATGGGTGGTAGAGAGTCTAGGGTTAGAGGTCACTAGACCCTACAAAGACTTATATTCTTTTGATTCCAGAAAGGTGAAATGTCTTGGGATAATCAAAGATATGGTATTTACTCTGACAAAGTTGCCTTCCAAAACTGTAGTGATGGATGTGGTAGTGGCAAACATTCCCACCAAGTTTGGTGTGCTGCTATCTAGGTCCTGGACCTCCAAATTAAAAGGGAGCCTACAAATGGATATGTCTTGTTCAACCATTCCTATGATTGAAGGTACTAATAGGTTGTACAACGAGAATAGATCCCCTTATGTGGTCAGACACCAAAAATAGTTGGACGATCACGCTATATACGCTGTTGAAACTAACCTAGGGTCATCCATCTTCTTCAATGACATTTCCCCTGGAACTCTCGAAATATCAGTGTTTGTCAAGGAAGAACAAGAAGAGATTACCAAGGACAAGATCCTTTAGCAGTGAAAGAAAGGGAAGAAGGTCTTTGGACCTTATACTTTGATGGTTCAGTTGCTAAAAGTGGAGCTAGCACAGGTGTGTATATTATTTCTCCCATCAAAGACTTTGAAAGCATGTCTTACTAGTTAAATTTTGAATGTACTAACAATGTAGCAGAGTATGAGGCTTTATTGTTGGAACTGCATGCCTTAAAATATAGGAAATCTAAGAGGGTACTGATCATTGGGGATTCAAAATTGCTTATGAATCAGATTAATGACGTATATCAAACCATGAATCCTAGAATGAGAGCCTACATAAATGAAGTGTGGGACATGTTTGGAATTTTTTTCACCAAATACACAGTCAAGTTAGTCCCTACGACTGAAAACAAGGTTGTTTATTCCATAGCAGTTGATGCTAGTAAATTCAGGGCCCCGATAGCCGGGAAAAGGGAACATAAGGTATGTGTCAGGAATAGGCCCGTTATACTTGACAACTATAGACACTGGCAAGTGTTCGAAGATGATGAACATATTAAGAGGTTTATGGAGCTATCTGATGAGTTTGAAAACACCCAGATAAACAATGAGAACTGCCACCTCGAGAGTTTTCAGAATGCCGAGGGTGATGAAAAAGGAAGTGATGAAGGTAGGAGGTATAGAGATTCCTTGGGGGGGGAGGGGGACATAGTGAAACTAAAGGGAAATCATATCCCTAGAGGCTTGATTCCCCTGTATAAGTTGTTCAACCAAAACAACATGGCTAAAGACCCCAAGATGAAGCCTGCAGAATATTCTGTCGAAGATAAAACCAATGGGACTGAGAGCCATCCGAAGATCATAAAACTGTCAAATAAATTGCCTGCCATGACAAAGGAAGATTAAGTCATTTTGATGAGGAAATATACTGACGTCTTTTCATGGAGCTACGAATATCTTAAAGAATATGACACGTCCATCATACACCATACCATCCCCATAAATCCAGGAAAAAATCCTTTCAAACAAAAATTGAGGAGGGCCAATCCAAAGATGTTTCCCATAATCGAGAAGGAAATTAGAAAGTTGGTTGATGCCAATATCATTGTAACCATTAGATTTTCTAAGTGGGTTGCTAACATGGTTCTGGTTAGAAAAAAGAATGGTGAGATCTAGATATGCATAGACTTCAGGAATCTAAATAGGGTTTATTTGAAGGATAATTATCCTTTTCCCAAGATGGAACACATATTCCATATGGTTGTGGGTTCTGAGAGAATTTCCACCATGGCTGGTTTCTTGGGTTACAACTAGGTGAAGGAATTTCCTAAAGATTAGGAAAAGACCGCTTTCACCATGCCCTAGGGGACTTTTATGTATGCCAAGATGCCTTTTGGTCTCATGAATGCAGGGGCTACTTTCCAATGTGCCATCGATATAGCATTCATTGAAGAGAAAGATAAATTTGTGGTGGTCTATATGGGCGAAATTACTGTATATTCCATATCGGATAAAGAACACATCCAACATTTGGAGAAGGTTTTTTTGAAATGCAGGAGATATGGGACATCATTGAACCCCCAGAAATCTAATTTTTTATTAGAAGAAGGAAAGTTGTTGGGGCATATCATCTCGAAGGATGGTGTAAAAATAGACCCGAAAAGAATTAAAGCCATCTAGAAGGTTGAAGAACCTAGGAGAAAAAAGGAGGTACAGTCCTTCATCAGAAAGGTAAATTTTCTTAGAAGATTCATCCCTAGCTTTGCAAAAATACTAATGAGAATTACTAACATGCTCAGAAAATACCATGAAATTAAATGGACACCAGATGCGAAGACAACCTTCAGGGATATTAAAAAGGCCCTCACCAAATCCCTATTCCTAGCAAGCCCTGATTTCAACAAAGACTTCTTGATATTCTCTTATGCATCTGACCACATTGTAGCCAGGGTGCTATTACAAAAGAATGACCAGAATGCTGAACAACCTATAGCATTTTTCAGCAAAGTACTGAGAGATGGGGAGCTGAATTATGACATAATAGAGAAATAGGCTTATGCCTTGATAAAATCATTAAAGAATTTTAGATTCTACATCCTTCATTCCCACATCATAGCTTATGTTCCCAGCAGCACCATGAAAGGAATCCTCACGCAGCCAGATCTCGAAGAGAGAAGATCGAAATGGGTCGTTGTCTTGTTAGAATATGATATCAAGATCAAACCCACCAAATTGGTTAAGGGTCAAGGGTTAGCTAAGATGATGACTAATTCAAATTGTGACTCTTTGCAGCTGAAATTCCTAACAAGTCACTCATTCCAATTAGAAGCCGAAGCACAGGTGATGCCTAGCTTCTCTACCTCCCCATGGTATTTTGACATTGTATATGTGCTACAAAATGTACAGGCACCTACAAGGCTGAGCAAGACAAGGGCCCAGTCAATAAAATTGAAATCTTCCAAATTTTGTATTTTGAATGAGCACATATATTGGAAAGACCCAGGAGGTGTCCTTTTGAATTGTCTATTGGAGGACAAGGCCCAATAGACTATGGAAGAATTCCACAAAGGGGATTGTGGAGGCCATCACTCTTGGAAATTCACAGCGAACAATATTTTTAGGGACGACTTCTATTGGCCCTTATTGTTCTCTACAAAATTGCACCACTTCCAGGTCTTCAAAGGAAAGAGAAAACTTGTCCCACTTCCCCTTAACCCCATATTCGTGGAGGCTCCATTTCAACAGTGGGGGTTAGACTTCATCGAAGAAATCAATCTGAATTCCTCTAGGAAGCACAAATGGATCCTGACTACTACAGATTGCTTTACTAAATGGATAGAAGCAAAACATACTAGGAGGGCCTGATGAGGTGATTGAAAATTTTTTAGAGGAAAACATTATGTCCCTATTTGTATGCACCCGGAGAATAGTAACTGATAATGCTACACCTTTCAAATCAAAGAAGATGGTAAATTTTTTCCACAAATAACACATCAGACTCAACCATTCCACCTCCTATTATCCCCAGGGAAATGGGTTGGCAAAGTCTTTGACCAAGAGCCTAGTAAGAATCATAAAGAAATTGTTGGAAGACAACAAAAGGGCATGGCACACAAAGTTAAACTATTCTCTATGGGCTAACAGGGTAAGCACTAAAAGGGCCATCAGAATGTCCCCATTCCAGCTTGTATATGGGTCTGAAGTGGTTTTCGTAGCATCTCTAGGAGTTCCTGTGATAAGGTTACTGCAGGAACAACAAAACGAGCCGAACCACCCGCAGAGAAGAATAAATCAGATCATCGATTTGAATGAGCTAAGGGACAAAGCCTACGACATCGTGTAGGTGCATCAAGAGAAAATGAAGAAGACCTTTGATAGGAGAGTTAAAGAAGAAAAGTTCTTGATCGATGACCTAGTTCTAAAATGGGATGCACGACATGAAGATAAATGAAATCATGGTAAATTCGATCATATGTGGGTAGGTCCATACATTGTTGTAGCACATAGAGGAGAGAACGCTTTCATTCTGCAACACCAAGATGGGTCCTTACTAGAAGGGGGTCCAGTGAA
The DNA here is from genome assembly GCA_001517045.1 of Pseudotsuga menziesii. Taxonomy (NCBI): domain Eukaryota; kingdom Viridiplantae; phylum Streptophyta; class Pinopsida; order Pinales; family Pinaceae; genus Pseudotsuga; species Pseudotsuga menziesii. The sequence goes on from LPNX011130453.1 coordinate 513,259, forward strand.
TGGGAGTTCCCTAAAATACTAATTGACATGAGGTAGAGAAAGGAACACATGTACTATAGTTGTATATATTTCCTAGTTTTCAAATAAATAAGAAGGTGGTTACAGAAGGAGTTTGAAGCCCGAAGAGAAGGCGATAGGACCCAAAAGGACTTCCATTTTTCTGTTTTCCTGGTTTTTGTCTTTGTTAAATATAGTAATAAAGAAACATTAAAAAATGTTTTGTAGTTTGTGGCAGAGATGCTCCCCCAAGGGATTCGACACCTGGTCTACGGGTTTTTTTCTACCTCACAGGGACGATAGAATTGTTGGGCCGAATTAATGTCATTTTAATTACGTTGTAGTAATTTCCCATCGATTTAATTTGTCAATATGAGGTTCGTAGGATTACGAAGCACATGCAAAGTATATGCAGAACTGAATTGAAATTAAGCTAATCAAAACCCCCATGAAACTAAGACTAATCTAACCTAACCCCCTTTAAGCTGAAACAAACAATTATTAATCTAATGCTGGAAGATGAAACACACGACTGATACTAAATTGCATAAAATAAAGACAACATATGAAGAGCAACAAGACAACACATGTGAGTTCACATTAACCATAAAGCAATCTTAAATTACATTACAAGAATCAATCATAAATTGTGAAAGCATCAAACCAATATTATGAACAAATTCTAAAAATTCCCTTCTCCATATTACAAAGTCAAGACTAACTTCTACAATCTACTCTTCTCTAAGATAATCTAAGATCTAAAATATTCTAAGATAATATCCCATAACAAATGAAGAGAGAGCACTCTCTTTTATACATGAACTTCTTTGAGAAGAAGATAACCATCTCATAATGAGAGATCCACTATTCACTCAACCACTCAACTACTTTCCTATTATTACAAGATACGATCCCTTCAAACCCTCCACATATCTTTCACAAATTATCCACATGTCTCTTAACCAAATCTCCATGATCTTCTCCTTGGAATATTATTTGCATAACTATCTCCTTGAAATGATGGAGGAGATATACGTGAAGTCTTTTCTTTGAATTAATCCTTCACGTATTCCTACACATTACAAAGCTCATCCATACTTTGAGATATTAGTGAAAAACATGTTAATTTTCTAATATTTAATCATAAATTCACTTATAATACTAAAAATAAATAAAGTGGAAATAATAAGGTGAAACCCACATATATGTATGGAAATGGTATGATAAAAGGTTAATGGGACGATGAAATGTGAGGAATAGCGGAAGATAAAGTGGATGAAAAAAGGACATTTCTGCATCCCAACATACTCCCCAACTGAACTTGTTGCATGTCCTCATGCAACCGTGTATGGCTCTTATCAAGAAATTTTGGCATCTAAACTTTGGCTTTGATTGATGCTGTCTTTTTAACAATGAATATTTTCGGGGTGTGAAATACATGAGTAACAACTGGCATTTCCTTATGGTTGGTTCTTGTGTGACAACCATGAATATAAATAATGTTGGTTCTTGTGTTAACAACATTCATTTCATCATTTGTTTTCTAGCTACATAATAATTTAACCATACACTCATTGAAAATGATAAGCTATTAATGTGCATAGAAAGCATCATCATGCATAAGAAATTCTTTTCTTTATCTTTATGAATCATGCCAATATGTATATCAATGTGTACCAAGAAAAGTGCAATAGAGGATTTGTTAGAAAAGAAATGCTCGTGAATGGTAAATGAGATGAAAAATGGATGATGGTGGTGAAAACAATGGAATGATAGTAGTGAGTATGTATTGAATATAGTTCCTGATCCCCAACTGATGTGATTGCATGTCCTCATGCAACCTAGCATGGGCTGTGAAAGAAAGGGAGCATGGTGAGGGAATTTTCCAAATTATTCATTTCTAGCATGTAAGGAATTGCATGATTAAAGTTTAGAAAAAAACATACCCCCACTTACACAAAAAGTAGATGAACGATGCAACAGGAATGTAGCTGATGCTGCTGGATCATGGAATGTGTCACTACTACTGCGGTTGTAACTGCTGGATCATGGGCAGTGAAGGAATCGGAACTGATACTGCTAAATCATGGAAAATATGTCACGGCTACAGGATAAAAATGTAACTGTAAATGATGCTGCAGCTGGAACTATTGGAACTGCTGGAATGTGAAGTGGAGGAATCTGAATTGCTACTAATAAATAATGGAAAATATGTCATGACTGCAAGATAAAAATGTAACTGTAAATGATGTTGTAGCTGTAACTGCTGGAACTGCTGTAATGTGAAGTGGAGGAATCTAAAATGTTGCTGATAAATAATGGAAAATGTGGAAGGCAGAAAGTGGAACTATGGTATACTCATAGATTTGAAGTCATGTTTCTGCAACTGCTGATGGAGTCATGAGAAAGAATGTACATTCTTCACCTGATACAAAACCTGATGGTACAATTCTAGTCATGTGAATAAATGTGTCGAGGTCGAGCATGAAGAGATATCATTGGATTACCGGCCATTGATGAATGCTGTTAACCAATGCGAGGCAACTCACCAGTGATGTCAATGAGTGCCAAGGTACCCAAGTACATATTGTGAAGTACGAATAGATGTGCTGATATCGAGCCACTTGCAATATTTGACGATCAAGGGACATTGATGAATTCCCATGATTGTCAGCGAGAGAAATTTCCATTAAGGCATGCAAGCCTCCAGGTACTCAAAATGAACTCTAGTATATGTCCCAGATAAGGTGCTGAGGTCAATGGAGAAAGACTTGTTTAAAGGTGGGCCTTAAGGAATCCCACATCAGTTAACGCGAGTTGGTATAAAAATATTGGTAAGACTATAAGTGAAAAGATCTCACAGTCAAGCAGTGGATATGGCAAGGCTATGTAGTCATGGAAAGGGAGCTGATTTTATTCAGAAGGAAAACTGGAATGGAAAAATGAATTGAAAAAGATAAATGGATGTATGCAATTCAGAAAGATAGGCATGTGTGAAGTCATAACAAATAAAGCGATGGAAAGTGGACTTCAAGACATGGATGGTGAAGTTGCTTTGAAGGAGAAATATGGATAAACAATCATGACGCAAATGAGTTTATGGATGGTTTCTATGTAACAACCAATGTTATGATGTTTATCAACAAACGTCATGAGTAACAGCTCCTTCAAGCTGTCTATCAAAGCATGTTTCTTAATTTTTTTGTGTTTCTTTGGAAATTCACTTCAGCAACAAAATGCGATTGCCTCTGAAACCTGAAAAAAATTTAGTACAAAATCCTGCATGAAAACTTATTAGTGAATATGTATTGAATATAGTTCTCCCTCTCCTATTGATTTGGTTGCATGTCCTCATGCAACCTAGCATAAAAAGTGTGAGAAGTTCATAAAAGAAAACATATCATGCAGAAAGAAGTACATAAGCTGCAAAGAAAATTACCTATTTCCCATGTTGGTTTCATCTGATGATAGTTGCAACAACCCAGCCAGTTGCGACAGCAACGGCTACGACACACAACAATAACGACCAACTACACGACAACTAGATGCAACAAGCCAACTGCAACACCACATAGCTGTGACAGCCAGCTACGTGACAACTAGCTACAACAAGCCAGCTGCAACACTTAGCTGCAACAAGCCTAGTTGTGACAGCCAGCTGCAACACACAAGAAACTTTTCACGCTATGAGAAAATTGGTTTATTGCACTTTTATTGATTTAAAAATCAAATATCCTATAAAAATTATCAACGAGGCATGCTTTTAAAAATTGTGTGATTCATGATAAATCACTTCAACAGCAAAATTGACGATCTTTGAACTTGAAAACTGATAGTAATAAACTTGCAATCAAACTTGTGAGATTATTTTAAAATGTAGGAATTAGTATGAAGGCGAGTGAATTGAATTTAAAAAATAAAGTGCATTTTTTTCCTTTGTCTCTGTGTGCTGTCAAAGTGACCTGAAGAAAACAAATTATCATAGAGCGTAAAATTCATGCATTTGTATTGTTTTCGGGAATGTAAGAAAGTCCATTTGCATATAATATATATATATATATATTTCTTTTGTAAAATGTAAAACAAAAGAAATAATTTTTATAATTTTATATATATTTTTTGTTTTTGTTATATTTTTACAACACACCAAAATAAAATAATTGCAAAAATAAAGAAAAATGGAAAAAATACTAAAAATTAAATTTATCCATATATGCGTTCATGGGCATTCATGTCTCAAAATTGAACAAAACAATCAAATTTAAAAATTTTAATAGCTGTAACAGCCGGCTGCAACACCAACTAGATGCGACGACCAGATACAACAGCCAGCTGTGACAGTGGCTGCAACAACGACTGCAATAGCCGGCTGCAACAGTGAGCTATGACAGCGGCTGCAATAGCCAGCTACGATAGTGGATGCAATAACCAGCTGCAACAGTGGCTGCAACAACCAGCTGCAATGGCGGCTGCAATAACCGGCTGCAACAACCAGTTGCAACAGCGCCTGCAACAGCCATTAGCTCATAAATCAACGTTAATATAAAATATATGCATACCTGCCACATAAGTATCGATCTTCTCTTGCTGTTGGTGAACGACTGCTCCACTCCATAATAGATGATTGTCTTGAGCCTCTAGAGCTAATCGTGGATGTGTTTCTTAGACCTTTACTGTAAATTCATACGCTGCACTATCAAACCTCACAAGCAAAAAAAATAATATCAGAAGTTCAAATTCATTCTTGTGGCTCGCTATTCTCATGTCTTCTCTTTATTAATTGGCATACACAACATCTCATTATTTAATACATACTTATAGATAATTGCAAATTTGAATTTTCTGTCAGTTGGCTTTTATGCATGTGAAGTTATAATGTTCACATGATCGTAGGCAGCCACATGCTTATTTTTCTGAGTCGATAGAAGTGCCTAAAGGTGCCCGAGCTGGTTTTGTCTGTGCAGTGTTGTTGGTTGCGGAAACGTTTTATACTATAATATTATGCTTACCGCAAATCGATGATAGTTAGGGGGTTCCGGTGATGCTTAATCACCTTCATTTCTCTTTCCCATTTCTAAAATTTCGAACATCTTGTAACAGAAAATCACTCCTAAAAACAAAATATGCATCATTAGGCACAAGGATTTCAATATACTAGCAACAGGAAACTCCAATGTTGATCTCGTGCCCTGAATCCAAATTTTCCAATTTTTTCTTAAAGACGCTTGGAAGAGAGAAGACAATCAAAATCTAATCTGTGCTTGTTTTCATGTAAAATGGAAAAATATTAAAAATGCATGGAATCTCCATATTTTTTTGTTTGAGTTGATGGGAAATAAAATCATTCGTAGTGAACAAAGCCGAACCGCAGAGATTTTATTATTTCATTTTACCATCCTATGCACAAAAAGAGTTAGCCAATTGCAAAATCGCAATGAAAGTTTTCAATCATTAATTAATGCACACACGACTATGGAAACTAAATGCATAGATCCAACACATATTCATACAGAGAGACATTCATCATTGAATTTCAGTTTTTAGATGGAAGCTTGTTCTGTGTGTTATAAATAGTTTTTCCAGAGAAAGATTAGCCCTTTTTCTGAGCTTTGTTCAACCTTTTCTTTGTTCAACCATTTTTCTGAGCTTTGTTCAGCCTTTGTTCATACTTTTTTCATCCTTCACAAAACTATGTTCAGCCTTCACAGAACTATGTTCAGCCTTTATTGTCACAACAATGGAGTTTACTGTTTCAGTTGCTTGGAACCAGCCGTAACAGTAAATCTGGAAAATATCCTCCCAAAGAACCAACTGTATATCGCAAATCGTGGCTTTGTTTGGATATTTCCTAGAGAGTTAGGTAAAGGAGGATGTTATGCACAAAACCCATGTCTAGTATTTTCAAAATTCGTTTCCATATGCCCAAACATAGAGACATGAGTCAAGGTGTTCTTATTTGGGATGCATGTTGGGCCGGCGTAGACTACTTGACAATGTTTTGGTAATAACTTCTTTGTTTCACGCCCGATTTGAATGATTCAAAAGCCAAAAGAAATTGTATTCATAGGGATACTTCATTTAGAAATAGGTTTTAAAAATTCTATGGTATGGTATCTCGTATAATCTGAATAACAATCTGCATCCTAATGTTGTTTGTGAGTTTCAGCCAAGACCAACGGTCACTATTTTGATTACAACTTTTTCGTTAAAAGATGGATTGATGTGATTCCAATTGGAGATGAAAATAGATTCATCTAGGTATCTCAAATAGAAACAAGTTTTGAATACAAGAAGATTTTATTGGTCAAATATTCCAGTGAATAGATGAGAAAGCAGAGTTTTTAGAGTGCAGATTTAGGATAAGTAGTTAGTATTTTGGGCATATCTCATTCCTACGATATCGAAATTGAATGATTAAAATTGTTTTGTAAACTAAATTGATAGGAGAGTATTCATTAGAAACAGGTTTTTAGAATTCATCCATTAGGTCTCCCAAAATGTGACTGTCCCAACTATGTTCTTAAGCTGCCTACTCCACCCCCAGTCAGTATTTTGACCATATCTCTTTCATTTTAGAACCAAATTGAAGAATTCAAATTGGATTGGAAACTAGAATTAAATGGATACTTTAGATAGAAACATGTTTTAAAACTAAGCCCTCATGGTCCCTAAAAATAGGACTGTCCCGACTGTGTTTTAGCGAATTTTAACAAGCCAAAATACCAAAAAATACAATAGATTTGCGTTGTTTCATCTTGGAGTTACAGCTGCTTTTCAGCATTATAATTTCACGTTTGTTCAGCTTAAAAATGAAATTGCAGACTAGTTTTATTTTACAAATTGAAAAAGTTTTTAGCAAATGGAGATAATGAATTGCAAAATAAAGATGAAATCAACTAAGCATGTTGCAAAACATTAATTATTCATTCCTAAAAATATTAGAAAACATCCTACTTTCTAATCCTCGTGATCACACAAAGTGCAGAGGAGAGCATACTTATTCTAAGTGAAAGGAAAAAATAAATAAAATTCTACCTACTCTATGCTAATTCGGAACTAGAAAACTGTTACGTGTAATCAAATAGCCAGTGTAGCCATACACACAACAATAATAGGAATATATTATCTTTGAATTTCATGAATGAACAATGTCAATATACAAAGATGAACGAATTTAATTGTTGTGGTTGTGATCTAACTAAATAAAAAGAAAAACTAAATTGTTCTAACCTCATACTTGCTTGAAATCATCGTTCGATAGGGCTTTCGTAGGCATAATTTTCACTCCTTGGATCATGCTGCAACTCCTCATGGTCCTCCTCGATCTCCTATTCGCATGATTGTTCATCCTCAGATGTGCAGGATTCTTCATATGTTGATTCTTCATCTATTTCTGGAGGAGCAATTAAGCTATCGGTTGCTGTCAGGATCTCCTCTTCGAGAGAAGAGGAGATCCCTACTTTTGCAAGGATTTGAGTGAGCTGGTCCAAGCTTAAACTCATTGTTAAATCATTTTGAAAAAGGGATTCTTACAGCATCCAAATCTAAATGAAAAATTTAAATAAACACTCTTGCTGAAACAAATTAAAAAAAAAACACTCTGTACAAGAAAAACAATTACTCTTCACAGTTGTGAGAAAACACACTTGCTGAAATTGAAATTCACACTTGCAGAATTGAAACACTCTTTGCAGAAATTGAAATTCACTCATTACAAAAATTAAAATTCACACTCTAATGTATGCTTGCAGAAAAATCAAACTAAACTTCAATCCATCGTACTTCCCCAGCAACGGCACCAAAATGTTGGGCCGAATTAACGTCGTTTTAATTCCGTTGTAGTAATTGCCCAGTCATTTAATTTGTCAATCCGAGGTTCGTAGGATTACAAAGTGCATGCAAATTATATGCAAAACTGAAGTGAAATTAAGCTAATCTAACCCCCCGTGAAACTAAGACTAATCTAACCTAACCCCCTTTAAGCTGAAACAAGCAATTGTTAATCTAATGCTAGAAGATGAAACATACGGCTGATACTAAATTGCATAAAAGAAAGACAACATATGAAGAGCAACAAGACAACACATGTGAGCTCACATTAACCATAAATCAATCTTAAATTACATCACAAGAATCAATCATAAATCATGAAAGCATCAAACCAATATTATGAACAAAATCTAAGAATTCCCTTCTCCATATTACAAAGTCAAGACTAACTTCTACAATCTACTATTCTCTAAGATAATCTAAGATCTAAAATATTCTAAGATAATATCCCATAACAAATGAAGAGAGAGCACTCTCTTTTATACATGGACTTCTTTGAGAAGAAGATAACCATCTCATAATGAGAGATCCACTATTCACTCAACCACTCAACTACTTTCCTATTATTACAAGATATGATCCCTTCAAATCCTCCACATATCTTTCACAAATTCTCCACATGTCTCTCAACCAAATCTCCATGATCTTCTCCTTGGAATATTCTTTGCATAACTATCTCCTTGAAGTGATGGAGGAGATACACGTGAAGTATTTTCTTTGAGTTAATCCTTCACATATTCCTACACATTACAAAGCTCATCCATACTTTGAGATATTAGTGAAAAACATGTTAATTTTCTAATATTTAACCATAAATTCACTTATAATACTGAAAATAAATAAAGTGGAAATAATAAGGTGAAACCCACATATATGTATGGAAATGGTATGATAAAAGGTTAATGGGATGATGAAATGTGAGGAATAGCGAAAGATAAAGTGGATGAAAAAGGGACATTTCTGTGTCCCAACAAGAATCCCTAACTGGAGCCACTTATTAGCACCTGATTTGTGCTAAATGGGATGAAACCGTTTTGACCCGTAAGAGAGGAAGTGGGGCCTGTAAAATTTTCATGAGGGGAATCCCTGGGAGAATAGTAATGAGCCTTGGAGAATCAGGGATATCTATGAAAGAGAATCCCGAGGGGGGGGTATTTATAAGGATGAGATAACCTGCATTAGTCATGGTCATTCGAGTAGAAAATAACCCTGGACTTAGAGTTGTATGCAGGCCCACCCATGATTGGCAAGGCAGAAGGGGAGGAAGAGGACCTGTTAGATGAGGCGCCGAAGGTGGAAATGTTTTGAATGGTCATGATCAGAGATCGATGCAAATCGATGGCAAGAAATCATTTCATGAGTTCCAAATGCATGCCAAAAAGCTCCTCTCCAAATTAGTGAAATGTTTTAAATCGTGACGATTTATAACGGTGGAGATTGATTCCTCTAATCTAAAGTGCACTATGAAGATAGTGAGCCAGAATCTGTGAAATGCATTAGAGGGTAGATTTATCCAATGACAGAGATTGACGCAGGAGAATATCTATGGTGAAAATACCATTTCACCTACCGTAAGTGCTCGAAAGAAAACCTTAGTTGGGAAAAGAGAAATTCGGTAAATCTCTCCACATCGCACGGCTAGATAGTGAAAAGGTCTATGATGTATGGTGGAATTTATAACTCGTGAAGTGGAAGTGCACCTAGGCTGAAGAAAGTAAACATGATCGTGGGAAAATCCAATGGTGGGGATCATGTAGTTCTAGATTTTGGGGCCCTGTATCTACGGCTATGATCGCATCTGGCAGGAAAAAGTGCAGGGTCAAATAAGAAGGTGAAATGGTATTAAATTCAGCAGGTGGATCCAAATAGGTTATTATTTTGCTACATTGGGAAGTGAGGGTTTCAGACTGTGCAGACCGCGCCACCTTGGATCAGCCTCGGATCAGGCTGTCGACCACCCTGGTATGTTTTTCTTATAATAAGATGTTGTCTCATGGCTGAATTGGAGGATTTAGAAGCTCAAAACATGAATTTTCAAGGAGTTGAAGAATCCCTAACAGATAAGGACGTTGGGGTCTTCGATACTATCCGTATAAATGATAGTATAGGAGACACTCAGGCTAAGTTAAGATATCTCTAGTCACAAGGAATTGACCCCCATGGGGTGTTCAGTTCCTTCTTCGTCTAATTTTCTATCGAGTAAAACCCTAGCTACCCTGAATTTATAAGCTAGTGCATAGGAAATTATTCCCTGTCCAAAGGTATAATTATGGACACGTCTAGGTTTAGGATACTATGTCCCATTAATTCCCTCAATATCCGAAGGAATCTGTCAATACCTTCTGATTTTATCCAACTGTCTAGTGAATATGATGAAGGAGAGATACTTCATTTCTTTCAAGAATCCTCAGATGAACTGAAGGATGCATTCCTTAAAGCTTGTTTAAAACCTTAAAGCCAGTTGTCAAACCCTCCTTTCCCCATTGATTTCGACCTGCTCAATGAAGAGACTCAGTCTGTAATAATCCTAACGAGCTAATTTTTAGGTCTGGACTCAAATCAGTTCGTCACTGAACCCTTTTTGAGTCTGATTTTTACCCTCTATTCAAGCCAAGTGGTGTTAGAAATTTCGAGTCAGTCTTCACCAACCACCTGTATGTAATTCGACATGTTCCTGGCCAGAAATATAAATGCCAAGCTGAGTAATTTTAGTCAGTCCGAGACCTTCAGGCTCCAGTCTATTCTTATGAAAATGTTTTTGAGTTTCAATGATTATGACATATAGCTCCCTGAGATGGTCATGACAAGGGACATGCATAGTGACTATTGCAAATTCATGAATTCCCTCATGGCTCCAGTGTATGAGACCCTCTTTCAAAGGAGGTTTCCGAGAGTCTTGATAGAGATGAAGAGCCTGCTACAATCATCCCCTGAAAGAAGAGTCATATATTGGTTCCTCTCAGAGAATAGTACAGTGATTAGGGTCTATGGATTTACTCGCCAATCGTATGTCCTCCCAGCGTTTCTGACATCGAGAGTGTTTTCACTGGAACTAATCAGAAAAAGGTTGATGGCCAAAAATGAACACTTTATAAGTTCCAGGAAGCATGCATACATTAAGTTTCCTTGGGTGGTTTCCCCTTTTACTGTAAAAAAAATGGCTTTGCCAAAGGTCAAAAGTTTGTTGAAGGAGAAAGGTTTTGACATGGAAGCCGCAATCGACTATGACCCACATCACATAATCTCCACAAGAATATAAGCAAACAATAGCAAACCCTTTGAACATGTTGAAGTAGCAGGTTTGGAGGAAAAATAAAATTGGATACAGCACCCTGGAGAAATCAATTCTGATGAAGATATTCTAGAAAGGTCGAGCTTTTCTGCCCTGGTGGAGAGTCCTCCTCAGCTAGATCTCTCCTGCATTGTAGTCACAACCACATATATTACAAATTTGGCCATCTTTTATGATAAGGAAAATAAGAGAGAGTACTCAGAGGCCATGGATGTAGAATAAGGAGAGGTGGCCCGGACACCCAAAAAGCAGAAAATTGAAGAACCAGGTGAAATCACGACGAGCACCAGTTCCAAGGGAAATAATTAAATTGTGAAAGTCAAGGTTCCATCCTTCGCGATTCAAGAATACACGTTTAGTAGTGTTCCTAAGGAAGTGGAAGGAAAATATAAGTCTAAACCGAGCTACTAGAGAAATACAGAGAGGCTGGTAAAAAGGCCTTTGAAGAAAGATCGAAGTTAAGTGAAGAGGTGGATAGACTGTCGAGCTAGAAAACCTCCTTGGTGACAGTCAGAGACCCTACCAAAGGCACAATGAATTTGGCTGTGATCATGGGTTACAAGGTGGCAGAGTTAAAGGTATATTTGAAAAGAGTCCCTAAAACTGACATGATTAATTTGCATCAAGGGATAAGTGAATACCTCTACATTGATGTACTCCAAGATGCTCTACAAATATCCAAATTGATGAGTGGTAATAAAAGAGTAGAAGAAATGCTCCGAAAGGAGAGAGTGGAAAATAAGGCTTCCCAGACCCAGATCAAGAAGCTCCAAGTGGATCTATCTATAGCAGACAGCCTGGGGGGTAAAGTGTTGCCACTCAAAGGCCACTGAAAGGCAAGGAAGGTACTATCCAATTACTGAAGAGAAAGCTATAAATTCCTTCTACTTGGCTCATTCATAGCAGGAAGGGAAATAGAAAAGGAGAGGGAGACCCTAAACACTGAGTTCATCAATTGTAAATCCAAATTACTCATGTAGGAAGGGAAATAGGTGCAATGGAAGAAAGATGTAGATCTCTAGGCCGAGGAAGAATGGGCCTTTGAAAAAAGGAAGCTGAATTGGAAAAAGAGATAAAGGAGCTAAAGAAAAAGGCTCAAGAACAGCCAACTCCCGCAACCCAATTATCCGAAGTACCTGATGTATCCAAAGTACCTAGTGTAGACTCGTTATTCCAAGCTATGTCCCAAGTAAGCCTCAAAACTATAGAGATCACTGGCCTGATGAAACAAAATTAGGACTTGATGGAAATGGATGATTTCAGAGAAGATCTGAAGAAGAGGGTGGAGGAGCATTGCAGAGAATTAGAGAGTAAGAACCGTGAATTACCAAATCTTGTTTTAGGCAAGGAAGCTATGATAGGATCAAAACACCTCCTTTGGGACATGATTATAGTGGAAGAAAACAAAGTATGGCCATACTTGTATTTTATCCAAGATAAGGAAAACACCATACAAGCATCCAAAAAACACATCCAGACAACTCAGTTCGACTTGCATAAAAGACCCTTGGACACAGCTAAAAGTGTGCTTAAATTCCCGAACCGTTTAACAAATGAAGACATCAGACGAGGAAACATCCAAGATAGGATTCCCACCATCACATGGGCCAGAAGAGTGGTTCACACAAACCTCCATTTAAATATGGTTGAGGCGAAGTGGAATTTCATGTGCAAACAAGCTGATAATTTTGCTAAGAAGTTTAAACCTCTGGTCCAGAGAGGGATCCCTTTCTTATGGGAAGAGAAGGGACCAATGGTGTCCCAAAAGAAGTATTATGACATTTTGGTCGAATGCATGTAGGACCATAAACAATTGAAGATATAACTCAGCAATCGCTTTCAGGCATGACCGTGATCAAAAACTTGTCTGGGGATTTTGAATTGTTATTTGATTTTAAAGCTTTGTGCTCTAAGTTTCCAGCACCTTCCTATCTGGAAAATATAGAGCTAGAAGTGCTGGTAGAATAAATGGTTAAACTGGAGACACCAATGACTAACCAATGGAAAATGATCAAAAACTACAGCAAGTTCGAGCAAATTTTACGCCAAGGATGATGGACTCTAAAGGAAACCAGAAGCCGGGATACAGCTATGAGAAAATTAGGCGAGCTAGGATCTTGAAGATGAAGCATCTTTTGGACCAAGTGGAAAACCTTACTTATATCATTTTTTGTTTTATGTAACCCATGGTAGGAGGCTACAATACAATTTCTTAAGAATTTGTTGTTGATTTTGTAACTGATTTTGGCCCTATTTCGACGTTGGTCTTGGGGGTCCAAAACATTTTAAATAGGCTCCTCACAGAAGGAGAAAAGGGTTGGTTGGTTTTGAATTGGGAAGAATATTGTTTTTGTAATACTTTTGATTAATATACAGAGCCGAATGTTGGTTATATGCATTTTATAGGAATTCCTCTGTGTTTCGAAATTACAGTCTATACATTTATTTTCTCATGTGCATGTTATTTCCAGTGTTTCTTTACATTATTTTTTTCTTCATGTCGTAGACTTAGTGTATAATGGATAGGAATTCATACTCATATGCTCCTGCCATTGTCTTCGATATCCACTAAAATTTTCTTCCAAAATTGGTATGGAATTCATCCCCACAATGCTCTACGCTAGCAGACTGTCATCTTTCTACTATTACCACCAGACCCCAACTACAAGGATAGTGATCGAGGCACTACCTTTCTCATGTAAGAATTTTCCTGTGCAAGCTGCTTTGTTTCCTTGGATTTTTTACTCCATAGCCTGATAGATCTTTCTTTTGTTTCCAACCACCAATGTTTGATACTTATCGCCTTGTTATGTATGTGTGAGAGATCCCTCTCTGGAATTGGAGGATCCAGCTCCCTTTCCTAAAGTGGTTCTGCTGTTACCTCGGGATCCACCTTCCTGTAACCTTGGGTGCGATTCTGGGTGCTAACACAACCACATAAACCCGCTTCATAAATCATCAATATAAATCAATCAACCATAAGTGATAATATATACCTTGGTAAAACCCTCCAAACATGGAGGATGAAAAACCCAACAATTCTTTGATTTAATTGATAGATTTGCATATAATGGCTTATAACACATAAGAAGATTGCATGATAAGAGATATTACCTCAGCAGTAGAGAAGATAGATCCAATGTAACCCTATAAAAACAATTGTATGAAATTGTATTGAACTTGCCATATGTCTATCATATTAATAACATGCCAAAAATCCGAGCATGCAGAAGGTAGTGCATAGGAGGTTCAGTAAACACAATGTGAGCACCACATAGTGCATTCACAAGAAGGAGCTAACTAGATATCCCTCCATGCAAACATTAACGCCCTTTCTTTCATCAATTAGCTTTAATTGAATGTTCATTGTATTGAATTGAAAGTGAAATGACTGGAACTAAATGTTAATTGACTTGAATTGAATGTTAACTTACTTGAATTGAATGTTAACTTACTTGAACTGAATGTTAAATTTACTTGAACTGAAAGTGAACTGACTTGAACTGAATGTTAAATTACTTGAACTGAAAGTGAACCGACTAAACTGATTGTGAACTAACCAAACTGAATTCAAACTTCAACTGAATGAATTACCATAAATTTAGGAGACTAACTGAATGTATTTGGTGATTTCACACTTAGTGACATCGATGAAAATTTCTATTATTAACTTTTTCATGGATCTCTTTAGTTAACTAATGCATGTTGTTTGATGAACATTAATCTCTTCTATAATTAACTGATTACATTTATTAATAGTTCAATTGTTTCTTTGACCAAGGCATTGATTGAGGCATTCATATTTAGTGAAGCTTTATAACTTTAGTTCACTTAGACATTTATATGGGCAATTATAATTCTCTTTCTCTATGCTTTATCTCATTATCATTAATTTATTATTACATAGTCCATATGTGTATTATTTATCCATATTATCATATCATACTTAGAAGAATTATTCCATACATACTAATGATCAAATATATTACCCCGATCTATTTAGTCATATGCTAAAGTAATTCACTCTAGGGGTAACTAATCCCTAAATGAGACTTATAGAACTTAGTGACCATGACTTGAAATATAGCACATAGTATAACTACCTCAACAAATGGAGGTCCACAGTCTTGATACAACACAATAATTCAATATTGATACAACAAAAATATCATCTCCACAATTGGATATCCATTCTCATTAGGTACCTTCTATGAGAATACTTGACTTGATATTACTCACAAGCTTTACAATACAACATCCACCTCAATCATATGGGGATACATAGGACTTGATATGACTCGCAAATCCAAGTAATTCACTCTAGGGGTAGCTAATCCCTAAATGAGACTTATAGAACTCAGTGACCATGACTTGAAATATAGCACATAGTATAACTACCTCAACAAATGGAGGTCCACAGTCTTGATACAACACAATAATTCAATATTGATACAACAAAATATCATCTCCACAATTGGATATCCATTCTCATATCGTACCTTCTATGAGAATACTTGACTTGATATTACTCACAAGCTTTACAATACAACATCCACCTCAATGGGGATACATAGGACTTGATATGACTCACAAATCCAACTTTATATTACTCACAAGTCAAGAGAAATACTCTTGATGTTGTACAATCAACATATTCCCCCATAATAAGATTAATATTATGGAATTTTCCTGAACAATTGATGGTTCATCCATATTCAATAATTACTTGAAATTTTGGTGCTAGATATACAAAGCAATTGAGATCTTTGGATACTTTACAACAAATGAAATTATGAGTACTACTAGAATCAATCAACATGGTTACCTTTTTATTTTTGACATACCCTTCAATCTTAAGAGTTTGAGGAGTGCTAATTCTAGTTATAGCATGACAATATATGGTGGGAGTAATCACTTCTAGTCCATCCTGTTAACCAAAAAATTCCTCATTCAGCTCTACATGGCCTACACCACCCAAGGACACCCATACACAGCCCCATTTGAGCCCCACACCCTCAAGAAGGCTTAAAAACTCCTAAAAAGAGTGTAAATAGCTCTCATAGGGGCTAAAGCCTCCAAAAAGGGGCTAAAACCCCTCAAAGGAGCCTAAAACCCTAAAAGGAGATAAAGATTGAGCGAAAGGGGATAAAATCCCAAAAAAGGGGCTAAAGCCCTGACCAGGGGCTTAGAACCCTGAAAATGCTATAAATAGAGATGTGGGGGTCACTCTCAAAACATTCCTCCCTTGCATACTTTTATGCTTCCCGAGTGGATGCCTTGACACCATTTTCCTCTCAAGCCATTCACACTCCCTATGATCCATCCTCCCATTGATCCATAACTCCCCCATTCTCAAGAGAGGGGTGCTTCAACAAAGCTAGGGCATGATGGCCCATTTCCACCAAGAGGTATAAGCTTTATTTAATGTCATTTTTATTCTATTTTTTCTAACTTAGTTTGCTTGTAGGTTCATTTTATGTTCTAACAAGTGGTATGTAGGGTTCTGGAGTCTAACCTTGTGTTTAGGGTTTCCATTTCTTTCTTTTCTATTCTCTTTGGTTCATTTCTGTTTCATTTTTTCTTGCATTACCATCGGGAACCCTACCCTTCTGTCCTATAGATGGAAGGTATCCATTCCTCCCCTGTAGTAAGGGAGAAATCCCTGCTACAGAATTGGTGACCACACTAGGTCGATCGCACAAGATCCTTGGGTTTATTTTTCAAAGTTTTAGTTTTTATTTCTGTTCTGTTAACCTAGTTTAATTTTCTATTAAATCTAGTTTAGATCTCTATTTATTTGCATTTCTAGTTACTGTTGAGCCTCCTCAAGGCCAATCCGAGCCCATTTGGCCACATTACAGGTTACTGTCAGCTGGATCTGACTCGGGACCAAAAAATTTTCACTTTCCGGAGTAGGTCGCTCTTATCGGGCCCAAAGAGGGGACCATGTCACTCATTCTGGCCTGACAGGTGCAACCAGGTCACCCATTTTGCCCCAAAAGGTGCGACCCCTCCTAGAAGTCATCCTGCTTCTGTCTGTAGATTCTAAGCGACCCCCTCACCTGTTTCTGGGAAAATTTGGCGACCCCTGCACCACATTTGACCCAAAAAATGCGATCTGTCTCTTAGAGTTTGATTTTTTTAAAGTTAAGGAATGTCAGTGTGGCTCAACTGCCTCTATCCATCAAAACTGTTTATGTTTCTATTCATTTCATTTGTAGTATGTGTAAGTCAAAGTGTAAGTCAATGGTTAATGGATTAATGAACATGAACTAAAGCTTGATTAAAATTTACTCTAAATCAACATCTTTCCTAGCCTTTAATCCTCTACCCAGTCATCACCCTTCGGGGTATTCTAGGATAAGATGAAGGGTGAAGCTCGTATAGTAATAGGAACTTCACCTATTTTTTTTTAAGCCACTAAAAACAGGTGACTTGGAAGGTAGAGGGGGTAGAGAAGGAGGGATTCTCACGGCGCTCAGCATCCTCCCTGTTGACCAACCTTGCATTCATAGGGTGACCTGTGGATCTATGGGTGGGATTAGTCCCATTGTGTTGAGAGCTCAGCACCCTTTCCTGGTTGAAGAGAAATATAGGTGCAAGTTAGTCACCTAGTCAGGCTATCATAGTTCAGGTTCAAAAATGGTACATGTGTAAAATTTCCGATTGCTATTTACTGCTTTCATTCACAATGTTATGAACTCTGTGGAATATTCATAAACCATTTAAGCAGCCACCAGGTATAACAAAAGGACAAAAGAAATACACACAAACCATACCATATAAATTAACCCAACTCAGTTCATGACGCTGAGTGAGCCATTAAAATTTACAATTTACACTAAGTTAAACATCTGCAGTCTTTGAGGACATAAGTCCCTGGCTACCTTAACCATGGGAAGTACTTGGTCTCAGCCTAGAAACTCATTGTGAGGAGTACCACGGGAACCCCAAAGTAGCTAGCTGCTGAGAGGAATTTCCAAGCAAAATGGGTAACGACCCCCACCGATTGACTAGCACTCCCATGAGGAAAAAGCCAAGCGTTGTCTTCTGGCAGTCTTGGTGGCCGAGTGACCACCTGAAGCCAATAGGAATCCATTAAAACTGGGGTCCAAAAATCATTACCACCATTTTGACATACAAATCTGACACGATTGATCCCTCACGCTCTTCCTCACGCCTAAGAGGTGAACCACCACAGTACTGGTCATTAAAATGACATCATCAAGACCATTCTCGATGACCTTCTACACCATCAAAAGGCCACACAGACTCCAATTTATATTTAGACCACCAACCACCAACCACCACCAACACCCCTGCAGGTGGTCCTAGCACGGTCATGCAAACCATCATAATCCATCTACCACCACCCATATTGACTAGTCAAGTTGTCCCACCTGCAACACATGGGGGTAGTATGCCTTCAACCAACACTATCCCACTTGGGATACATGGGGGCATTGGCCCTTCCACCTACACTGCCCCTCCTATCACACATGGGGGCAGTGGCCCTTCCACTTAAACTATCCCTCCCACCACACTTGGGGGCACTAGTCCATCCACAATGGTGCCACAAGTACCCCCAATTATGCAGGTGCATCATGTCCCTACAAACCCCACCATCATGGTGCATCATTGTTAACAAATGACCCTATCCGCCATCAAACGTATTGGCCTCCCATGCCAACCAAACTCCCCTCAGACATACCCAAGTTTGAAGGGAAGGCAGGGGAGTGCCCCCAAAACCACATCATGACGTTTCATCTATGGTGCTCATCAAACAACATCATAGATGATTTGATTAGGCTAATACTATTCCAATGCACCCTCACAAGTGTTGTAGCTAAGTGGTACATTGAGCTACCACAAGCCAAGTACCCGTATTTACACTCCCCGACTTTCATGTTCCTGTAATATTTCCATCTCCCCGTCAGATAAGACGAAGGGGTGGAGATCTTGTTATCTTGCAGCTAGAATACTACGACCCACATAACCGACCACATCCATGAGTGGTGGTGATGCCGTAGTTTGTGTAAGATCCAACTTTATGATAGGATCTTCCTGGATTGGTTCCTTAAAACCTTGCTCCCACCTATAGCAAAGGATGTCGCATCCGAACGTCCCCAATCCAAAGAGGAGGCCATATTGAAAACCCAACAGTTTGATCTGATCTATGCACAGTCTGGATACCTTTACACCATCATTCTAGATGCTCCCCGTGCAGGCACCTCCTACCAGGATGCACCGGGGGCATCCCATGCTGCAGATGGCATCATAGGTTCTATCTCTCACCAACCACAACACCATTCGACACCAACTGCAATATCACCACAACCAAGCAACACCCCTAGTGTTGCTTACCAAAACCAAACTCTGGACTATGCAAGAATGATTTCCCAGTCTAGAGCCACAACTTCTTATGCACAACTTGCACCACTGCAGCAGGCCCGGGCATTAGCTTGGCCGACACAGTAATACGCGGGACAAATTCCCACATTTGTGGCACTGGAACCTACCCAAGTCTACTATGCACCACTAGTGCAAGCTGTTCAAGCCCCTGCCCCTGCTCCACCTACTCCATTGGGATAGGTGTTTGCACAACAAAATCGTCCCAACCATCCAGCCCCCAATAACAAACAAGGGCAAGCCAAGAATAACCGACCTCGGAACCAAGGCAATAATTAACTGCAGGGAGGCAGTCAACAACCAAATCCTCCTAACAATGTCGCGGTGAATTGGCCAGCCCAAAATGCTCAATGACCAAATGCACCGAGACGCAATGCTCTGTTGCGGACAAACCAACCGTGCACACTATGCAAGGTCTATGGGCACTACACATTTGAGTGTCCCTTCATGGGTCATGCTAAACAAGCCATTAGAAATAAGGTTCAACATGCCACCATTAAAACGAACCAAGCCCAACCCAACCCAGCACCACAAGAACCTCCTCCTATGGTGCTCCAAAACCCATTACTAGTCCAAGGATTGGTGGCAATTGCACCCCCTCCCCAACCCAATCCCAACACTCTAGGGGCACCTCCCATGGCAGAAATAGGTGTCCACCACCTACTAGCTATGACAACTGAAGAGGTCAATCTACAATCCAGAAGAAATCAATACAGAACCAACACCGAACCCACTGACACATCAGTGGCATCTACGTCTAAAATAGTTAATGCACCTCTTCAATTACCCCCTTTCCCACGCCCCCCCATATGTTGAGTTTCCAACAATGCCACGGCTAGAGCTGCTGTCAGCTACAGAATCGTGGATGATTTGGCCAAAACACCTATGGCCATGTCCGCTCTTGAGGTACTCAAAACTTTCGCAATGCAGCGGAAAGAATTACTAGCCACCCTAGGGGCTGTGGACCCGTCTGACTCCAAGTTGATCACATTCGACATGGAGAATGGAGAACAATGAATTCCATCAACCATTGCCTTTCAAATCCCAGTGTCTATCCAAAATTTGGTCGTGCATCGATGCATAGTGGATGAGGGGGCATCCACATGCGTTATGTCTACCCTAGTATGGCAGAAACTTGGATCCCCGATTCTGCAACCATCCTCCACAACTTTGTGGGATTATGATAGCCATCCCACTAAAGCCCTAGGAATCCTCCCCCACATCCCCATCATATTAGCTAGGAAGATAGTACTGATTGACATAGAGGTTGTCAATGCTCAATTGGACTATAACCTTCTCCTCAGAAGAAGTTATATGTACGCCATGAGAGCCGTAGCATCAATTGTATTCTGTCTCATGATGTTCCCCCACGAAGGGAAAATAGTGATAGTTGACCAACTAAATTATCATGATCTGCAAGGGCTAATGGAACCTGCTAACATTATCCCTATGATCAACACCATTGATCCACAAGGGTAGACCACACCCGCCAATGTTTTCCCTACGGTCAACACCATGGTTGACAACATACCAGCCCCCCCATTGTTGAATGTGGGCCCTGGGTTGTTCACCGATACCACCATGATGAATTCTTTCCCCTTAGTGTCACCAATGTCGACACCAAATGAGACTGCAGACTTGTGCATGCTCTCATCCAGCACTGCTGCACCCAAACAACAACCGCAACCGCAACCCCAACCACAACCGCAACACCATCCATAGCCGCAACATCAACCGTAGCCATAGCATCATCCGTAGCTGCAACATTACATGCAGCCGCAACCACAACCTCATCCCCACATACAACCATCAGGGAGTTATCTGGGCTCCTTCCTAGTCCACACAATTCCCTTCCTCTTCCCCTCGCCTGGTGTCATGAGCAAGCTAGTAATGGCCACCTTAAACTTACCCAACTTTACATTGGGAATTCCTGTGTAGTATCTTAATCCATTGGCTCAACCACCAATGCCTCAGGTAGTCTTAACCCCCATGCAACCCATTGCGGTCGAAACTCATTCTCCACTCGACCCACAAAAACCAACCACCACACCCACACCCGCACCGCCCCACCCAAAACGGGCTAGTGGAAAAAATGCGAAAGCTACCGCTGAACCTCGACAGATCCCTCCTTGCGCCATTTGCGAAGAACAGGGCCATCCAACTTAGAACTTCCCTGAGATTCCTATAATCCGTGCACATTTGGATGCCATGGACACAATGTAAAACCTCCCCGTGGTTGAACTTCCAAGCAGGCCAACAGTGAGAAACAAGTCATTAAGGACAAACCATGCTTGTGCCCTCTGTGGTTTGTATGGACACTATTCTCACCACTGCCAAGACTTGTCTGAGTTTCGAATGGCGTTAGCCAACCTTCGACAATATTCCCTTGAATTTGAGATCACCCTGATCAAAGAAGTTCACCCCCCACCTCCTTCTTCGAAAACGATGTCCATTTATATGATGTCTAGTTCTATCAACCCTCTTGTCTCCACCACCAATGATGGTCCATCAAACCTGTCTCTTCATTGCTTCCACGACGATGAGGAGATACTTGAAGCCTTGATCGCCACAGAATATCCATGGGACGACATGCACCATCCGCAACCACAGCACCATCCGTAGCCGCAACACCAACCACAGTTGCAGCTCCATCTGCAGCCACAACCCCAGCCACAGTTGTAACCTTAGTTGCAACCTCAACCTCAGTTACCAGGAACTAGTACAAAATGAGAAATTAATGACTAAAAAATGACTAAAATCAGGCTATAAACAACTATTTTTGAGTCGGTGACTAATAGTAGCTAATTTCCACTATCTTATAGCTAGTCGTATTTCACTAGTCATTAATAGGTTGAATTACTAGTCATTAATTTAGTCATTGATTTAGTCAATGATTTAGTCATTGATAGACAATGATTTAGTCATTGATAGTCAACCATTTAGTCATTGTTTTAGTCATTGTTTTAGTCATTGATAGTTAATGATTTAGTCATTGATTTAGTCACAGATTTAGTCACGGATTTAGTCATTGATTTAGTCACTGATTGTAGTAATTAATGACCAAATATACAACTAAATAAACTACCAGATGTTAACATATTAATGACTAAGCTAAATATGACTAAGATACGGGAAATTAGCTACTAATAGTCGTATATATGCGAATTTAGTCATTTTTGTAGTCACAAATTTATGATAAGGCATGGAGGAATGGAACCACCAACCTCCTGCCTATAATTAGGAAGGCGATCTACCATTGAGCTAGCACCCTTTAAGAATTTTTTATTGCTTGACAATGATGATATTCAAACAAATTTATGATAGATAGCAATCTACAAACTACATAATTATTACTATTACAACTTACCAGTAACTAGTATTTATGATAAACTAATTCCTGAAAGCTATGTACAATTTTCCCTGTAACTAAAATTAGCATAAGGAAAAATGTAATGCTTTTCATTGTATTGTGTAAATTATTGAAACAATGAAATAAAGATAAACATTTATTTTAGCTTATTGAAATAATGAAATAAAGAGAAGCACGTGCTTTAAACATTTTAAGGAACTCTCGTAAACTTATATATAATTAAAAATATAACAATCACATAAATAAAATACAGATAAAAAGAGAGAGTTTTTTTTACAACTATAACATAGTACTATATTAAAAAAACAAACAAAATGAATATCAATTATACATATAATACCATGAAATGTAGTTTTATCATTCAATGTCATTAAAACATTTTACATAAATAAGATTATGCATAGAAATTCCAATGGAATATACAAAATAGAAAAAAAATTATAGGTTGTCCATCAAGTGGATCATCATCATCAAAATACATCTTAAATGCATTTTAAAATGTTTGATGAATATCCTAAAGTTGGATCTATGTACATTTGATGTTCTACATATTACAACATTGATGTGCCAAAAGAGAAGATATTGAGGAAACCTTCTACGAAGAGGAGGTGAATCTAAATATCCATGCAAGGGGGCTGAGAGAAAATGATGAGTAGTAGGTATTTGATGTTCTACTAGAGTTGGAAAAGGATGATAATGTAGCAATCATCTATTGTGCATCCAAGTATGTAAAGTCCCTAGAGGACATACCCATGAGGACAAGACTTTAATGAACACTTTTCTTGTTTATGAATGTGTGGATTAGGGGAAGGAAGAAGCAACCCCATTGAGGCTATAAGTAAAAGGATAACAACATTAATATTGATATAGATTTTAAAGAAATTTTTGAAGGAGAGAGCAATGATGTAAGTGTGGTAAAAGAGGAAGAGGTTATAGCCCATAGGGAGGTTGTAGAAGATAATAAAAATAAGGTTAATATAACAACCATTTATAGCAACTGCTCTATTAGGATACCTTCCTGTAACTCCATTAGATGCGCAGTTCGATGGATTACTAATAGTCATCAGGGCCAATAAATATCTTCAACTATATACATTCCCTAAGTAATTAAATGATTTCTTTCAACTTATATAATTCTATAATAACCCTGCCTAGGTAAATTCCAGCAATAGTACAAGGGAATGAACCTCAATTAAACTATGACATTGCAACAAGAAACACTAAAACAAGGGGATGAACCTTCAATTACCCCAAATAAAACTTGGACATTGCAACATGAAACAGTAAAATAACAGTAAACACTTTTTATGTTCTCCATAAAAAACCCCATCAAACAACTTTTTTTTTTGTAGAATTTACCTCATCTTCAAAAAGATATCCATCGGGTACAAAAAACCCATCACTTTCATCATCTTCCTCAGATTTAAACTTATCTGTGTCAACCTCATTCTTTTCTTCCTCATCATCCTTGTCACAGTCAGAAAGGTTTTCCCTGGGATCTTCCTAAAATTTTTAACAAAGTAGGAAAGTTAATAAAAATACTACAAATTCTCTTACCAAAGAGATTTAGTGATGAGTACCTATTCCCATTCTTCATCACTATAATTCTCATAGTCCAAAGAAGAGTCCTTCCTGAAAGGATTTCGAAGCACAATGCCATCACTGCATCAAAAGCAAAGAGTCAGAAACAAAACTTTCCCTCTTGTCTACTGCAAGTCTGTAAATTGGTAAGTTGTTTAATGCAGAATTAAATATTAGCAAAAGAAAATCCCATTCCAAGTCGAGGCATTCAAATTTCAAACATATACTTATTTTGCTGAGGAACTTCATATCAACGAACACACAGAAGCACAAGATATGAAGATGCCAATAATTGGTACCTAAAGACAACAAAATGACCATAATTTTACTCACTTGGGAAAGCCAAAATATCTTTAAGTATTCTATGTCAGATAAGCTCCACTGAAAAGTATGACCCTCGTCAAAAGATAAGTTATGTTTGAGTATCTCAAACCTGACCCAGTCTGCTGAAAAGGTTAGTTGAGGCAACAAGAAAGTATTCCTTCCATAAAGACCAAATTCTAGAGTAACTGAAATCTCCTCATCTTCGCATTCCTCCTATTAAAAATACACAGCTCATACCATGAATTTCCATTTTTAGTGGATATAAACTATAATTAAAAACTTTCGTAACACTGATAAATAACATGTGAATAGGGATGTATCAGATATCAAGAAAACATATAATAAGTTTAACTCATCAATGCATCCTTTATTATAGCAAAAAACCAGGAAAAACGTATTTATAAATGCTTCAAAAATGATATTTTCCTTAGGACTATGTTTATGATACATGAATTTTACTTGCAATTACATTTCTCACAATTGCAGCTCTCCATTTTAAACAAGGAAAAAAGGAATACAATCCATTGTTGCCATTGGACTCCTCCATTTGATGAATTGTTAACCTGTCCATCCATGCTAGCTCATCCACATTATGTTATGTTGTGTGTCCACAATGAAAGTGCACATGCCAAGGGAGCATGACAGTATGTTAGCAACTTAGCACAACCGAATATTGGAATGATGCACCCATGTCACTACACTGCATCTATGCAAGTAAAATATTAAAACATCTGCAATACATATATAAGTCACCACTTTGATTGGCTCTTTAAGTATTCTATGTAGATAAGCTCCACTGAAAAGTATGACCCTCGTCAAAAGATAGGTTATGTTTGAGTATCTCAAACCTGACCCAGTCTGTTGAAAAGGTTAGCTGAGGAAACAAGAAAGTATTCCTTCCATAAAGACCAAATTCTGGAGGAACTGAAATCTCCTCATCTTCACATTCATCCTATTAAAAATACACAGCTCATACCATGAATTGCCATTTTTAGTGGATATAAACTATAATTAAAATCTACTCATTCATTGAATCTGCCAAATATTTCCTTGACTTTCCAGAATATCAATCATAGGTGTAGCTTGATTAACACAACTTAATGATCTTACCCTACATATGTCATACCTTCATAAGATGTTCAAGCTTCCCAGACTGTTGACTGAAGCAATAGATATTTCTGTAATAAAAACCCAGTACTAAAAATCAATTTTGTCCTGCCTCAAAAGACAAGGAGAGAACATGATTATCAATTATGAGGTAGAATAAACAATTAAATAATGATAAAGAGGACATTAGAGAGGTGCAACAATGGTCTGACAAGTAAAAATAACAAATATTGAGGTCTTAAGACAATAAGAAATATGGAAATTGCACACTACAAGGATGCAAAACAAGAATACTCTGTAAATAAGGGTTGGATATTTTGGGTCTAAGACAAAAAATTGAATATTTAAAATACATTAAACAAAAAAAAACTCTAAGATCAGAAATATGAAAATTACACATACATCAAATCTAAAAACAAAACAAATGATAAGGTTATTTTTTCTGGCATTTTAGAGGTTAGTTTTAAGGAGAGTTCAGTATAGTAAGTCAAACAACAAAAGTTCCTAGTTCCAAGATACAACAAGAAAAATCTAGATACATTTTCTCTCATACAACATGTATAGATATTTTATTAGCATTTAATGTTATAGTGGTTTCCACAGAACACCTTATGATATGAACCCAAATTTGAAATGATCTATATATGGATTACTATCTTCCAAATTCCCTTCAGAAATATTGCCAAAGGAGATCAGCATTTCAGGAATCTTCAAAATGCTCTCTAGAGACAACACTTTTGTCACCAACTGATGAAATCATATGAACATAGTTTATCCACAGTGATCTATTCAACAAAAATCCTTATCCAATCATCAAACCAATAGATTTATAACAGCCCTTATCACAAGAAAGATGTTCACATACCATATCTTCGTCAAAGAATAATCAACCACACAAATAGAGCAAAAATACCACGAGTACAACAAATTGTTTAAATACACCCTTAGGTGAAGAATGGATGAATTCACTTGAATGAGTTCGATGGAAATGATGAGTGTGTCTCCTTATTTTAAATATGTTTTAGGGCTATGGAACCAACCTCAGGATGGTGACTAGGATGACATAGTCAACTATAGAGAATACAATAAATGGGTAAGTTAAGTTACCTATATGAAGCTCCATAAAGATATAATTAGTACAATGGATCAATACATGACCTAAAGTGAAGAGTACCACATTATCTCAACAAATCCCATGATTTGAGTAGTAAACCACACAGAGAATACATTACAATACATCATGTTTCCCCACTTAATGCAGCTTTCTTATACCGATTTGTGTTAGTATTGCGAGTTAATGAATTGGTTGATGATGTGAAGACTCGGGAAAAATTTATTTTTACAATAATAGTGTTAATATGGATGATGAGGTAAAGTATTTATTTAGGATTAAACCCAAAGATTATCATTATGATCACTATCTTTGGCTCTATAACAAGTTGGAAGCTAGAATATCGGTTTTGTGTAATATATGGTTGTCTCGTGGTGGGAGATTAGTCTTGGTCAAGATAGTGCCAAAGAGCATTCCTGTGTATTTGACGACCCTTGCAAAAATACCAAACAGAATTTTAACCAAAATAAGACATAAATGTTTTAATTTTTTGTTAACTGGCAAGAGGATAAAATAAGGAATACTTCAAGGAAAGTGGTTCAAAATAGGCCTTCCTGAGGATGCTTGGGGGATTTAATTTTTTTTATCTCTTTAGCATTGCACTTGCAGCAAAAAGCATTTGGAGAATAGTTTGTATTGAAGGCTTGTGAATAAGAGTAATGATAACTAAATATTTAAAAGGGTTGTGTATAGAATATTGGTTTAGACTAGAGAGGAAAAATACTCATGGGGCTTCAATAGTTTGGAAAGGGATGGAAAAGGCATTTCCTTTAGTGGGAAATTGGACATCTTGGAAAGTTAGTAATAAAAGAATGGTTCAGATAGAAAAATATCCTTGGATTGGGGATAAAGGTAACTATAAATTATTTGAGGCTTTATTGTTAAAGTTGCATGAAGTTGGTATTTTTCCTCTATGGGAGGCTGCATCTTAGGAGCAAAGGAATGCTTGGTCACAGGGTTGGTTGTCTACAGGAACCTTAAATATTCAAAGGATTTTGGCGAGTGGACTTCCATTATCGCATTATTAGAAGAAGAATATCAACTCAAATGAACAGAGAACATTGGTACAGGGGTTACACTCTCAAGCTAGGTTATGTAGCCATAATTGAAGAGGGTATCATGGCAGAAAGAGTTTGGTTGTTGAGAGCCATTGGAAATTGGCATGCCTTTCAAAAACTAAAATTCTTTTGTGACTGGATTTAGAAAACAAACCTCTCACATGGGATAATGGCTAGAAGAGAAATTAGGAAGGGAGTGATAAGTGCATTCTTTGTAAGACTATAACTGAGTCTATAGACCATTTTCTATGAACTACACATTTTCCTTGACTGTTTGGAAGGAGGTTTCCCATGCTCTAGTGGCTTTAACAAAATGGAACAAGATGTCTCTGGTTGATTGTCTCCTAGACTGGATAACAAAAAAAGGCAGTAACAGAGTGCTAGGTACTTCCTCTTATGTTCATATATAGAATCTTGTGGACCAGGGACCAGATGGTATTCCAAGATTTGATCCTTACCCTTGCCCAGGTAGCCCATAGGATCATATTGGAAATGGATACCAACAAGATCATCCCAAAAATGCAATTTGACAAAATCATATTGATGTCAGGTATAGATAATGAAAAACCTTGGGGATTTTTTAACAATGCAAGTAAAGGGGTCCCAGGTATATGTGATGTCGGGCCTGTCCTTTTGCTTAGATTCAAATCATTATTTTCATTTAAATCATGCTTCTGGGAAAGACAATAGGGAAGAACTTTATGCTCTATGGGTTTTGTTAAAAGTTGCAGAGGAAAGAGGTTTGGAGCACTTCCAAGTCTTTGGTGACTCAAAACTCATGAGGGATTGGACAAATCAACAGTGCAGCATTGGAAAGATGGGTCTAAATGCTATTATGAATCAAGTGAAGGATTCAAAAGACACTTTTAAGTCTATTTGTTTTACTCATGTTTATTTTGAATTCAACACTCAAGCAGATTTTTTAACTAAAGAAGCCTTGATCATGTAGGAGGGTACTCTACTTTTAAACTTGTGTACAGAGGAGGCACTTTCATTTCAGAATAGGAGTAAGAATTTTAGTTTTCATGTACGGGCATGGAATCAGGGAAAGAAACCATGTTTATATTGATATATAAATAAAATAAATAAGACATAACCTATTTGAAGTCCCTTTTATGAAGCCACCTAATTAAAACATAAAAGAAAAGCATATTACCATTATGATTTACTGGCTGGTGTATAGTCAAGCAAGACATAACTTCTGTAGAACATAATTCCCCAAAACATATGTCATGAGAATCAATGCTTGAGGATAGATTTCCATAAAAATCATATTCTTCTCCTCGGGACTTGCAGTTTCAAGATTTTGTTGAATAAAACGGCTTCCAATCTGATTAGCACTATATCCAAACACTTCAAAATTAGTTTCACTTAATAAAATAAAATATATATAAATCATGGAATGGAGTGATAATCAAGATACATGAACTCAAAAAACATGTCCAGCAATATCTGACAATTCAAAAGATCGGTTTTTGTTAGTCTTAAACTCTTCCAGCAAAGAAGGGCCACAGCATTCCTTTATATCACCCCAATTTTCGGGCTGCCAAGCTCCCCCAGATGAACTCTTTGAAGCAGAGGAATAATGATAATTTCATTCATTATGTCTAATAGGTGAATCTACAGATTCCATAGGAGAACCTGAAATAATAGGACTTCCATTTGGGCTACCTGGATATGGCATGGCAAAGCCACATGAAGGACTTGCATAGCAACTTGGACTATCATTGCCACTTTTTCCCAAATACGCCATACCATATTGCGACTGTTGTTGAGCAATAAAAGTAGTCAAGTAGGTTCTCTAGTATTCAAGAAAATCAAGAAAAGAGCCACCCATGTAATTCCTTGACATAAAATGATCATTCAATCTTGTGCCCATCAGTGCAGCATATTCTACAGTGCTCTGCAATTTCTGCATGCTTAATGGATCCATGATTGGCATCTGAATTCCAACTCCCATTTTCCCACTCAATCTATATAAGTTTTGTAGGTCTACGTTGCCTCCTGATGTGCCTCTAGTAAGGCTACCAGGATTTGATCTTGGCTCCATGCTAGCAGTTGCAACAATATTGTCAAATGTGGGAGCCAAGGTACTAGGTGCAACATAGCTAGCCATCATGGGTTGTAACAACATTATATTGATTAGATATCCACTAAAGCCAAAATTAGGAGTACATATATTTGGAATATGTGGACTCTGATATTTCCCATTGGAGCAATCCCCATTAGACATCCCAGCAGGTGATGTGGTAGCATACAAATTGGGTGTAACAATGGCAGACTGTTGATTTAAGAGGGCACCTCTAACTTGATATTTGGAAGTCAGGGAGATCATATTCATGTCTACCAATCCTCTACTGTTTTGATTGAAGCCAGAGGACTATATTTATGGCTCTATATAAATGGGTGACTTGTTTAAATCAACCTGTGATTTTGTGGAATGTGAATGTTGTGGATTTTGGTTTAAAGCAACTTGGCTATGGAAATGGTCATTTTGAGATTCTATAATTTCATGCTCTTTTTGTGACTTACCATGTTTTTTCTCACCAATTGAATTTGTTCCATTAGATAATAAACTAAGGCCTGACAAAGAAGAAGAAAGCTCTGTGGATTCAGAAGAAAATTCATTAAATGAGTCCTGGTTAACAATGTTTTATTTGTCAGATAACCCAAATTTTGCAGATGGGCAAGGACTAGTTAATCCCGCCTTGACTAGTTGAGGATCTGGATTTGGATTCCTTGAAAGAGATGCACCTACGACGGATACAAATGTTTGTGAAGACTGTGTTCCTAAGGCCCTATACTCTTGCAAGATTTGGAGTTGAAGAACAATGGTGCAGGCCTTCAACTATTGTTGCTTCAGATGCGGAGAAAGGAGACAGAGAAGTATCTTGCAAATGTCCAAGATGTGCTTCGGCAAAAGGAGTTATTTGATCAATGTCACTATCATGAGCAGCTATACTTGGAGGTCGAGAAAAATGTACAAAAACTATTGTAGACCTTCTCAGGTCTTCCTGTAAGGACATAAAATGTTTCTGCATGAGGTTATGCTAGCTATGTTACAAAAATCAAGTACCTGTGAAAAATTCCATATTTTCTAAAATACCTAAAAACTACTTTATTATTATGGATCATTTTAGAACTTAACTTTTTACTGGAGTCTTCAGGTATTCAACAACAATGACAAACTCTTGAAACAAATGATATCAAGAGATATATTAGCCCCTTCATATTTAAAACCGATCTTCATTTACCTTTGAACTTGTGACAGTGGGGGTTGATGAATGTCAATTACTCAATGTAAACTGACATTAACGATACTATATTCTTAACTAGTATCAAAACAGGTAAAAAATCATTTGGATGACCAAAATTATTAATCCTTGTACTTGCATGTCTATATATATCATTACAAATGAAATAAAACTGAGATAAGTGTAAGTAGAAAAAGTTCTTGCAACCAAGATTTGTAGAGAATTTGCCTTCGTACTAGTGTTGATTTTGCAATTCCTTTCAACTTCCAATCTATGCCTTTCTCTACCTTCTTCGGCAATGTAAGATTGGGCTCTTCTTGCATGGCAAGAGGAGATTTGACAAAATGAATGCCCTGCTCCAATTCTCTAGCATGCCCAACATTATAGTTGACACATTTTATATGAAAATTAGTGTGAAACATTCAATCATGTTTTTAAGTTATGTTGAATCTATTAGAAACTCTAAGTAGGTCTGGCCTAGAACCAGGTTATGTTATGTTGAATCTATTACTCCTTGCCTTCTCCCTCACTCATACCTTCCTTTAATTTTGTCTAATTTCTCGTTGTTTATGAGATTGCTTATATGTAGTGACCAAATGATTACACTTGTATTCTCGCATGATCCATATGAATGTTTTCTCTTTGTTGTTTATGGTGTAATAAGTGCTAAAACATAGCGTCATGGCCACCAGAATTTCTAGAGAGGAAAAGATGATAGATCCCCTTGAGTTAGTATAATAATTTTGTAAGCCATTTTAAGCAATTAGATAACAATAGAACCCATGAACAAGACCAAGAAAAGCAAGCCAAGCAACCCAATCAAAGTGCATAGAATTCCACACCCTCCAAAGATGAAGACACCGACTCCAGGTTAGATGAGGAAATTTGGTCCCCCCAACAATCCGTTGACAATCAGAACTCCTCATTTTTTATTTGTAAATTTTGGTTCTAAAACATTTTGCTAGAAAAATATAGCTTTGGTTTTTTCTCATAGAATCTTATCTATGAAAAATTCCAATCTACAATCACCTTCTTTCTAACAACTACCAAAACCATGAAAAGTGGGTCAAGGAACCCCCAGATAATTTTATAAGACCACAACACTTGGGCCAGAATCACTACAATACCATATTTCTACCAAAATAAAGGACATGCTATCTTAGCCTACATTTGAGAAAATATTAAAACATATTTTTATATTTAGTATCCAAATTCGAAACAAATTTGAGTTTTGTTTTATAATTGTCTTTTTTTAAACCAAAATCATAAAAATGAATTAGGAAAGTTAAGTATGTTTATGATGAGGTCAATAAGTCTTCAAAAGATAAATGTCCAAGGAAAATAGGGTTATTAATTTATTGTAGATTGACAAAACTAGTCCACGAGGTTTCTTTGGCAGTGCTAGTTAAGGAAACCCAGTGAGATGTTGTGCTGGGTGTGTTATGTTTACCTCAAATGCTATCACTTTCCCTTTCAAACTTGGTCTAGGAATGCACTCAATCAACTGGGCAGAGCTGAAAGCTATGGATCCTCTACTCATAATTTCTTTGGAGAAGGGGCTGGAAGGTCTCCAGGTCACTAGGTCTTTGGGGATTCTAAGCTAAATATTGATTGGGAAAAAAGAAAATTAGAAATGCATAACTTATTCCTACA
This sequence comes from Pseudotsuga menziesii, assembly GCA_001517045.1. Lineage (NCBI taxonomy): Eukaryota > Viridiplantae > Streptophyta > Pinopsida > Pinales > Pinaceae > Pseudotsuga > Pseudotsuga menziesii. Next base: position 546,245 of record LPNX011130453.1, read on the forward strand.
GCCATTTCTTGATCAGATCAATCTCTTGATGGGTAGATTATGTATTTTACCTATCATCCATGTTTACAAGGAACACAGCATGCAGGCATACAGGATTTCAAAGCAATAATTGAAGTTTCTAAACAAGTCTTGGTGCTGGTAGAAGATGGAGATGATGGAAATCATCACCAAGGGTCAATATCCCAAACCATTCCTTAGCTAGTCTTTATTTCCTTGTTTTCCGATGTGATTTATGATGATAGCACTAATGTTTCCTCCTTATGGTCTGGGTTATATTCCTAATGTGATAGACTGTTTCCTTTTAATGGCTCTGACTCTCCAAGATATTTTTTGAATTTATGAACTTTTACAAAGCCTCTTGGTGGGCATCACACGAAGCAATGCCAAGCATCCCTGATTGGATTGTTAAAATAAAATATGTAAGCCCTCCTAAACCTTTTAAAAAAATTAGTAACCACCTTTAATCTCATAATAAATTAGACATAAAACTGAAATGCTCCTTGGATTATAACTATTATGTAAGAAACAAAGTGTACAAATCCTATCCTTGCTATGGGTGTGGCATTATGTCTGCGTTTGCAACTAGTGTGAGCCTATTCTAAATTGGTTTAGAGGAAGCCTTAGGGCATGCAACCAACAATAATGCAGATAAACCAGCATAGATCCATCTTAACCTTGGATCTATTAAGCACCAAGTGGGATCGAAAAGGAAATGAGACACAAAACCTCTGGGTGCTTAAAATATTTGGTATTAAGTTGGATCTATGCTGGTTTATTTAATTATTATTATCATTATCATCATATACATATTATATTAATTGTCTTCTTTTTTTCTTGTTCTTACAGTACAGACCTTAATTTTTTTTCACTTTGATTTATACATGTTACACACAACTTATCTCACCCATAATGGATAGTAAATGCACTGCAAAAATACTTTGAATTGAGTGGCCTCGGAGGGGAGAGAAATCCGTTTTATAAGCAATACTAACTCTAGATATCCTCCATGACCAGAGCACTAATATCTACCCTGGGAGCGACAAGACAAAGGGAATTCAACAAAAATCTACAGCAGGGAATACAATAAATTGAAAACCAAATATTTCAAAAAGCATAAAACCAACATCATTCAGTCCAACAAGGACAAAAAAAAAGCCCCTAGAGAACAACGAGCCAAAAATGGATACCTCTCTCACTCCAACCACTTTGCAATTGTATTCCATGTATGTGATAAAAAATCTTGGAGATGATATCAAGGTAAATATGGCCATCACTAAACTCTCCTGGACAGTATTCTCTATGATAGATAGAATAAATCTATGTCTAAACATCTCAAATAATTCTAGTATCCCACCGTCGTTCCTTTGAGTATTCACTCTATTGGTTATAACTTACTATCCAACAAGCTATAATCAGACTAACCTTAAGCTATTGTTTCCACTTCTAGTACAGAAAAGCAGTAATGTAGATATTAAATCCAAAATTGGGTCCTCAATATATTTGGCCAGTGTGAAACGTCATATATTTTAGGGGTGTTTCTCTAGCTCCAACCACTTTCCAATTGCGATCCCTGTAGGTAATATATAAGCTTCAAGAAATCTCTTGGACTATACATTCTATACATTCTACGGCCATCACAAACTCTCTTGGACTATACATTCTATGATTCCTAGAGATCTAGAATAATTCTACTATCCCACCACCACTCTTTTGAGCATGCACTCTATTGGTTATAACTTACGACCCAAAAATGGATACCTCTCTCACTCCAACCACTTTGCAATTGTATTCCATGTAGGTGATAAAAAATATTGGAGATGATCTCAAGGTAAATACGGCCATCACCAAACTCTCCTGGACAATATTCTCTATGATGGATAGAATAAATTTGTCTAAAAATCTAGAATAATTCTAGTATACCACCGCCACTCCTTTGAGTATGCACTCTATTGGTTATAACTTATAACTTACTATCCAACATGCTGTAATCAGACTAACCTTAAGTATTATTTCAACTTCTAGTATAGAAAAGAAGTGATGTAGATATTAAATCCAAAATTGGGTCATCAATATATTTGACTAGTGTGAAAAGGCATATATTTTAGGGGTGCCTCTCTGGCTCCAACGACTTTGCAATTGCAATCCCTATATAAGCTTCGAGATGATCTCAAGGAAAATATGGTCATCCTGAACTCTCTTGGACTATACATTCTATGATGCCTAAAGATATAGAATAATTCTATTATCCCACCGCCACTCTTTTGAGCATGCACTCTATTGGTTATAACTTACTATCCAACATTCTATAATCAAGCTCACATTAACTGTTATTTCCAGTACAGAAAATTCAAAAAGGGTAATGTAGATCTTAAATACAAGATTGGTCCTCACAATATTTCAGCAATGTGAAATGGCATTTATTTTGGGATTGAGTGTGAAAGTTGCAACTTACACAATAATAGTTTAAACTTGCAAAATGCTATGCTTGTACAAAATTAAACAGAAGAGATACCATGAAAGGACTTTGTCATAAAAATAATATGAAAAACAAATGAGTCATAGCCACTACAATGGAAAACAATGCATAAGTTGATTGGTATCATAGAATGCCATACTTACAGTAACAGTCTCAACTGAATAGTACCCTCGGTCAACATAGTCTCCCATGAACAAATAATTTGTATCTTGACACTACAAACAGAACAAGTTCAAAGTGACTTGTGGCACTCAAAATGGTTGTCAATAGGTGTAGATCATCTTGTTTAAAATGTTTAGAAACAATGGGACATCTAGACAAACAAAATCTAATTAAAATATCTAAAAAGAAAATGACAAAGAGCAAGAAAAGGAAAAAGAGTACAGTATCCAAAATTTCCTAAAATCTATTGTTCAGAGTCTCAGACTATCTGTTGCACATCCAAAGTTCATCCAAGCTAGCCACAAGATGGATTAAAGGAAAGCATGAAACCAAGCTGTCTTTTGTTAAATCTAGAACCCTTTACCTTCTCAATTTCCTGCAATAACTCTGACATAACTGCACTAAGTTGTGCAACATGATAAAAAATCCAAGCTTCAAAGGAAGATAAAAGCATGAAAAATGGTAAATATTCTAGTGACACTTGAGAATAAGGGCAGAAAGGCACAAGAATACAGATAGAAGGTATTTTTCAAAGAAATACACTTCAAATGGAAAATGTGTAAAAACCATAGTTTACCGAGGTGGAGAATTGTCCATTAATTTGGAAAGTGGGAATTGTATTAGAAGGGATTAAATTTACAAGTGTTTACACTAACCATCCTAGATTATGACCTTGATAAAATGTCTGCTTGAAACCAAGGGCCAAATGAAATATGCTAGAGGGTTTGTATGGCTCGAAACCAAGGGATAAATGCAATATATAAATTTAGGAATTAGTAAAGCCTCTTACCCGTGTATTTTTTACTGATCTTTGTAAATTTCGCTCCAAATTTGGGAAATTCAGGGTCTTTTAGAAGCTCTTTGCGTCACTAATCATTATGGAAGTTTGACTTGGTGTATCAAGACCGCAAGGATCCATTTCTTGTTGTCTTCTTATTTTCTAGTTGAGACCAATATCGCTCCATTGCCTCTTTTAGCTGTGAGCTCCCATCCAATTGTCTTCTCTTTTTTTCTTTTGATGTCTATCAATTGATGGGAGCGGTGTTGAGGGTTGGGTGCAATCTGTAGACTCTTTACACCCATCACATTGAAGGAAAGGATCCAACAAAAGTTTCGTTGTTGGAAATATCTGGGGTGCTACAACTAGACATTTTTCAATGAATGCCCTTGTTTTTGGATCTTTTATTTTATTTAGGGAAGTAGTCTTTGTACCGGATGACACTTTTCTATAAATTTGAGCTGGATTTTTGCATTCGCTATATGGATACTCAAAGGTCACCATCTCTAGTAGGAACATGCCAAAAGAATAGATGTCAACCAATTCATAAAGTTCAAGAGCCATAAATTCTAGAGTCCCAATGACACTATGAACATGTTCTTTCCGCATTATAGTAGCCAAGCCAAGATCCCCAATTTTGACCTCACCATGGTTACCATTAACAAAGATGTTATCTCATTTTAAGTCTCTATGGATAATAGGTGGATTGTGACTATGAATATAGCGTAAATCCTACAAAACTTTCCTTGCCCAACCTTTGACATCCTTCATGTCAACATGCTTGTGCTTCTTCCGATATTGTCTCAGAGTCCCTGATGTGAAAATCTCTGTTATGATGTTGACAGTCTTGTTTTTATCATCAATCCACGAATTGTAAAATTTGATGATATTTTTATGCCTCATAGTCTTCAACAAATGCACTTCAGAATACACTCTCCCCAACTCATCAGGATTCTGTAAAATATCATCAATCTTCACTTGGTTCCAAGCCACTTCTATTCCATCAACTTCATCAAAGGCTCTATAGATAGTCTTGAAGGTGCCTTTACCCAGAATATCTATATACCGGCCATATCGCCTAGTTGGATCAAATTCCACAAAATCATTGTCATCTAGGGAAATAGTGGGGTTCATTCCCACTCAACATGAGCCTTTTCCTTTTTTTTGCTTTTCCTTTTCCTACCATTCGGGATCGTGAGCAAGTATGTCTTAGCAACCTGGAATTTACAGGATTTCACACTAGGAGTTCTTGCATGGTACCTTGAACCACCTACCCTACCTATGAGGCCCCACAATGTGTTGACTCATGTCCAAACAATTGAGATGATGTTGCACCTACCTATGGGTCCATCAAAGACTCCTCCTCTCTTGAGGCATGCCCCTCTTTCTCCAACAGATACTGGGGGAAAGGACACCAAAACCACAACCAATAGCATTTACATGATCGCTAGCGCCAATCGCCCTTTCAAATCATCGACCGTGGAAGATCCACCTGATCTACCCCGACACCACTTACACAATGACGGGGATATCTGTAAGACCACCTCTGGTTTAACCCCATTCCCTTTAAACCATAGTGTGCAATTAGTTATTTCCATAAAAGACTAGATTTTGTCACCCCGCATTGCCAATGATCTTCGTCTCAGTAAGGGGGCATACCTCTTCGCTGACTCAGATGGTTGAATCTTGAAGAATCTATGCAATGGGCTCCACCTCAAGAGAGCCTATGCCTAATACCACCACTATGAGTCCCTTATAGTGCAGTTTTCTCCCTTTTTGTTTTGCAACATTTTTACCACAAATCAAAGCCCCCCCCCCCCCCGATTTAGGGGCAACACCATTAGCTACTAGTTTAGAGTCACCCAGAGCATGTTCGACACACCTCTCACACCTCCGGGCTCAAATATCCTAATGAGACCATCGTTTCATGTTTAAAAAGTAATTTTCGGGACCACTTCTCGGAAGTTACCTCAATTTACGAGCCACAAATTCATGATGCAAGTGTCTCCGGACTTGTACTTACATCTTACCGCCACTCATGTGAGTTCTTGGGCCACCGCCCATAAGGCACATCATTTTAATTTTTAACACATAGTTGTCTACTCCATCCATTGCACCTTATGTGGATCTCTAGACCATCGTCCGGAAGACAGATCATTTCCTTTGCATGCATTTGGCATATAACTACCTCCGGACTCGCACTCACACCACATGTAGTCAAGTTCATCCATCACAATTCACACACGACTCCCTTGATTTTTGTCTGAGAGACACCTCGGTTTGCATGCCTCTGTCGCACTGACTCACATGCCTCTACCGTGATCTATCCCATGCATGTATTGGTATGTTTAAGAGCCACCTGCTCCATCCATACTACATAGATGACCTTTGGACTATTTTCCACTGTCCTGACATGGGGCACCACCTATGCCACCGCAATTGGTTGACCATACTAGAGTTTATGTTAATCTCTTTTCTAACTCCTAAAAGATTGAAAATACTGTCAAGCACAGCTGCTTCCTTTCCTACTCGTTAAAGTATAGGAAAGGGTGTCTACATCGTCTCGTTTATCTCCTTTTGTGGACTATGTAGAACATCAAATGAAAAGGTCCACCTTGGCATATTCAATCCAATACCGTTCCCCTCTACATACTTTTATGCTTTCTCGAGCAAAGGGGCTGAACTTTACAAAAAATCTCACCATGGGTTGTTGTTAAGCTCTTTTCCAGCCTTCTCATAAGAAAATATCACTGAGAAAACTTGGTTTCATTCATGCTCGTAAAAGTATTTGAATGATCGTCCAACCAGTATAGGTTTAACCTTTCCCGGCCTGACTGGACTACCAACGGTAAAGAAGTCTCTCATCCCCTAAAGGATGGGCGAGCTCTCCTGTGTATACTTTTATCCTTTTTCAGGCACATAAGACTACCAACTAAAAAGAGCCCCCACTGGAGTCTTCTTCGTGATTTCATACTTTTTAAAATTGAAAGCACCATCGAGCATTTATTTTCTTGGGCTTGCCAAAAATCCACGAGATCATACCACAACCATGTCTCTAGACACCACCCCGCATATAACAGTTTGGCAGCATTCCCACTTTGGGTCGCCTTTGTTCAGAGTACTCTGCAATGTGTCTTCCTTAGATCCCATCAGTACCAAAAGTATCTACCTCCCCCAAGTATTTCCCATCTACAGTGACATTCCCAGTATTAAAGCTATGATCCCATTCCCATGAGTCAATTTCATTTTCTTCCTGGTCCACCCTGCCATCATACTTTGAACAAAGGAAGTTTGAGTATACTACAATCCCTCTGCCCCTGTTCAACGCTTTCCCTTCCCCCCCCCACCCATTCAGTGGGTCACTCCTTATATTGCCTCACATCTTTCGGTTATCTCCCTCGCACTTTTCTGGTCAAGGAAAGGCCATTGCCTTGACTAGGGGAAGGTCTCCCTCTGTTGACGACAACACACATATTCCAAAGGATAGACCCAGAGGTCCCTATATCTTGGTTTCATTAACCTCATTGATGAGTTCTTTAGACCACTTGAGAGGAGTCCTTAGTTCCTTTCGGGATGGTTGTTTCTCATGTGCTCGACTCCAACTACATCATCGCACCATTCATATTCGTACAGGATATTGGTCTGTGCAGTATTTGGTCGAAGACCCCGGATGTCACCTGAATCTAGCACATTGATGAGTCTATTCGAGGGACCTAAACAGGTTCATGTCCCTTGTGATTTCGGGGTTGTGTTGGAGACAGTGTTCAGAAGCCTAGGCAGTGCTTCTATATATATTTATGATTGATGCAGCATACTTCTACCATAGAGACTCTGACTCTCCATCAGTGAGTCTATACAGCTATGTACCATTCCAGATCCAGCAGGCTATTAATCATGAAGATATAGCATTCCATAAGAATTTCATGGGTCCAATGTAGCAGTTCTTCATATCAGTATTGTATTCATCCTCTCATGGAGGAAACCACTATGTATCATCAGTTGTACATGATCGACTCTTGTATTATAGAGCATAGATCACATTATTCTTTTGACATTGTTACGAGCATGGGGATGCTCACCTCGTCCATATACATGTCACATGTTATTTGTATCTCACCCATTGATGGGAACCATATTAATACAAAAACCAAAAGCCACCATGCCCCAGCTCGGGAAGCACCACCTCTCCGCAGAAAATCCTATGATGTCAATTGGTCATACAATGAGCTCCTTCCCTCACACATAAAGGGGCAATCTATTAACCCAAAAAATCCATCACTCAGCTCTACATGGCCTACACCACCCAAGGACACCCATACATGACCCCATTTGACCCCCACACCCTCAAGAAGGCTTAAAAACATGAAAAAGGGCTTAAAAACCCCTAAAAGAGCCTAAATAGCTCTCATAGGGGCTAAAGCCTACAAAAAGGGGATAAACCCCCTCAAAGGAGCCTAAAACCCTAAAAGGAGCTAAAGATTGAGTGAAAGGGGCTGAAATCCCAAAAAAGGGGCTAAATCCCTAACCAAGGGCTTAAAACCCTAAAAAAGCTATAAATAGAGGGGTGGGGATCACTCTCAAAACATTCCTCCCATTGAGCCATAGCTCCCCCATTCTCAAGAGAGAGGTGATTCTCCAAGCTAGGGCATGGTGGCCCATTTCCACCAAGAGGTATAAGCTTTGTTTAATGTCATTTTTATTCTATTTTTTCTAACTTAGTTTGCTTGCAGGTTCATTTTATGTTCTAACAAGTGGTATGCAAGGTTTTGGAGTCTAACCTTGTGTGCAGGGTTTCCATTTCTTTCTTTTATGTTCTCTTTGCTTCATTTATGTTTCATTTTTTCTTGCATTAACATCAAGAACCCTACCCTTCCATCCTATAGACGGAAAGTAGCCATTCCTCCCCTGTAGTAAGGGAGAAATCCCTGCTACACATCCCCTTGTGGTGGTTCCCATTCTTTTTGTTTTTCCTCTTCACAATCTATGTAGAATAATTTCTTTTCACCACACTTATGTCCCTTACTATAGTTGCTGTCACAATTGAAGCATATACATTTCTCTCTTCTTTCCTCTAGTTGTTGAGGTGTCAACGTCTGAGGTGGGTTAGAAGTAGGAACATCATTCTCTCTGTATGTGGTGGAAGTGGTATATATCATGTCCATCACCATATTTTTACCTTTAACCTTCCTTGTCACCATGAAATCCTTATCCAATGTTGGTGTTTCGAAGCGACACACCTGATATTGAATGTTATCATTCAAGGTTCTAATGAAGAGATCCAACAAATTATCTTTCGAAATGTTCTTCACCTTAAGAATAAGCTTCTGAAACTGCTTGATGTGAGTCTGTAACTAGACCCTTTTGCTTGAGATTTACCAACTATATAAATAAGGCGTTTCTATTAATATCGCCATAATGTGCAATCAGTTCTTTTGTGAATATAGACCAAGATATAATAGAGTCATTTTTACGGTCACAAATCCATTGGTACCATACAAATTGATCAGACTCTAAATATAATGTTGCAATAGTTACCTTTTGCAAAGTTGGAACCTGGTATAGATCAAATAATTTCTCCACCTAGAATATTCATGTTATTGGATCATTTCCATCAAACTTTCTTACGTCAATCTTGGGAATTTGGGTGCCATTTGGTGACCATCCGTGATGACTTACATTACTAGAATCATTTCCGCTTGGAACATTCTTATTCATGGATTGTTTATTAACATGGGCATTATATTTATCCTCTTGAGTATCCTGGAACATATAATCACCTGTACGGGGAGTATCCCTTGAAAATTGTATGAACTCAACAATATTTTCCATTAACTTCTCCTCTAAATTAACTAAATCAACATTTGAAACTACCTCTTTCACCATATCTTCCAGCTGGGACACTAAAAAAGATAGATATTCCCTCTCATCGTACGTTGGGGATGAATCCTATGGTGGTTTGAGTGGAGTGTGATTTTTTCCTCTTCCTTTTGGAGGCATTTTCAACAATATAGATATATATCATGCCCTAGGGTTCACCACAAATAGATCCTTCTCCTCAAAGTTATTCAAATTATAAATGATGTACTTTCTTCAAACCGTAATTGGAAGATTGTTTTATGGTTGAATTGGAACTGAGATAAATTTGAAATTTCAACTCCTTTGGGTCTGAAACATTGTCATGTTGTATCCTACTATGTATTCTTTCTGATTTTGTAGGTATTATCTAATTCATATGCTCTAGTAAAAAAGTTATTTCAAATCTCTTAACACTTGTTATTTTTTGTATTTTCTGTAGAGAGAACTTATATGATATGCCACGTGTCAAATATTTCATATATGAGGTTGAAATACATACCACAAGTAATCTGGTTTGTATTCTTCGTGATGACATAGGTATGAACTAATTTGGATTCTCTAGTAAAAAATTATTGCAAATCTCTCAACAATTTTTATTTTTTGTATATCCAGAAGATAGAACTTGTACGGTATGCCATGTATCGAATAGTTTGGATCTGAGTCTGAAAAACCTACCACAGATACTTTGGTTTGTATTATTTATGATAAAATAAGTCTCACTCAATTTGAATCTTAGATGCCTTTCATATGACCATTTTCCCTAAAACACCTCTTTTAGACTAGTTTTTGGAGTAGTAAAAAACCCTAGATTCCACAGGGAATATCTCCGAAACTGTATTGAATAAGGATATAAATTTTGGACCACATATATATTGGAATCTTTAAAATATGGTTTTTTAGTCTCGTTGTCTAAATATTTGTAGAAAAACATTATAAAGAAAATTCCAAGATGAATCATTTTTGAACAAATTAGTCCCGAGGAAAGAGATCTGATACCAAATGTTATGCAACCAAGTCCTAGAAATAGCATAAAAATAATAGAAATAGACCATAACAAATTAATCCATACCTTAATAATGAATACCATATATTAATAAGAATCCTCTTCAAGGGAGGAGCCTCCTTACACAATTTACTAAGTACATAATACAAGGCAAGATACCATGATGACTAAAATGAAAATATATCCTTCCTATATATAGAAGACAAAGGTGTACAATGACAACTAATAGACTGACTAATAGATCCAATTCGACATCAATAATATGTAATACACCAAAATATAGGGGGTAATGAACCATATTGTAGGGGGGGATTGTTGATGTATTTGTAACTTCAGAATGTATTCATCTATGTATCTTATGTCTTGTAACCCGATGTTTATTCCGGGATGTGTCTATAATGTAATTGAGTCATGATGTCATGCCCCGATGTTTCAATCAGGAGGATCTATAATGTAAAAAAGTCATGTCAAGTCATTGTGGGTAACCCTCCTATTGTCTAAGGGTTAAAGTCCCTGCATTTCTGGGGCACTAGGGTTATTAGACTCACTTAGTGAAGTCGGCCCTAGTAGGGTTTTAGTCATGCCAGGAAGTAGTATAAATAGAGAGGTGACTTCTCTATTTATCACACAACATATACACACTCAAGTGTAGCGCATAGTTGAGGAAGGAGAAGACACTGGGGCTAGATAAGAAGAAGGTTACTACTGTCGGGAGATCACTTACTGTTTTGGGCTTTTCTATTTTGGTGCTGATTCTATCTCTAAGGAAGTTGCAGGGTTTTCTCCATTTATGGTTTCCCCGAGGAAAAACACTGTGTTCATTGTCTCTTGTGTTTGATTGTTGTACTTTTTATTCTCTCAGTTAAAGATCATAATAATGCTATCTTAATGTTGAAAAACTAACATGGTATCAAAGCTAACCTGAGAAGAAGACACTGTGCAGCTATGGGAACTAGGGCTTCCTAGTTTGTGGACCTTCCTCCACATATTTTCAGCAAAAGTAAGGTGGAATAAATCTCCTTTTTAGGGCGCATATTTCTGTCGAAGCAGAATCCAATTCTGAGGTTTTTCAGTTTTGGACCCGACACTACTGCCAGAAATTAGGGCTTTTCACATAAGAGGAATTTTTCAGTGAGCCCAGGCCTGGATTGATCTCCTCCCCAAAATCGAAGTTAGGGATCAATTTCAAAGCATTTGGTTAGACAGAAATCCAAAAAAGCAAAACCCTAATTTGCTCCTGAACCAGTACTACATGATTTTAGCTCCAAATCCAGATCTGACATCTTGACCTAGTAATATATAAATCTTTTGTATTTCCATTTGAGGTTCTCAGTTAAGATGTCTCATCATACCAATCTGGATGAAAATATTAAGGGAGTTGATAACTTCCGAGCTTGGAAGTATAGGATCTCCCTGGTCCTAGAAGAGAATGAGTTGGACTCCTACATCAATGAGGAGGTTCCAGTTCCAGAGGGAGATGAGGCTAAGGCCTTACATAAGAAGAAGTTGGTTATGGAAAAGAGGATCATTGTTGATTCTATCAAGGATCACCTTGTTCCTCAGGTGTCCTCTCTCAAGACACCTAAAGCTATGTTTGATTCCCTAACCAAATTGTTTCAAGGGAAGAACATAAACTGGAAAATGACTATGAGGAATCAACTGAAGAATGTGAAGATCCAGAATGCAGAGACCACCAAGTCTTACTTCACAAGGGTTTCTCAGATCAAGGAACAATTAGAAGCAGTAAATGAAGAAGTGGAGGATGCAGAAATTGTGATGACCACCTTGAATGGTCTCCCTAGGACATGGGACTCCTTCATTCCAGGGATTTGTGCTAGAAAGAATTTAGTCAAGTTCAGCAGACTGTGGGAAGAATTTTCTCAAGAATAATCTTGAATAGCAGCTCGGGAAGAGAAGATGGGAAGTGAAGATAAAGCTCTCATAGTACAATCCAAGAAACCCAGATCTAGCCATCACAGAAGTAAGTACTCTCATCAAAGGAATAACTCTAGAAAACCTAGAGATAAGTCTAAGTTCATTTGTTATACATGTGATGAAAAAGGACACTTTGCTAGAGATTGTCCTAAGAGAAAAAGTAGATCTCACAAGAAGAAGGGGAAAAAAAGAAGACATCATGCTCATGTTGTAGAGGATGATGAACCTTCATCGAAGAGAACCAGATATGAAAGTGAAGATTCTTCAAGCGAGGATGAATATGTTTTGATTTCTGCTCTCACGGGAAACATTACTCATGGAAGTGATGATTGGCTTATAGATAGTGGGGCTTCCAAACATATGACTGGATTCAAGGAATCCTTTGTGAAACTCTCAAAACATGAATCACCTCACAAGGTGAAGCTAGGAGATGACTACCAGTATCCAATAAAAGGTAGTGGGGAATATTCCTATAAGCTAGACTCTGGAAAGTCTATAAAAATGAAGGAAGTATTGTTTGTGCCAGGACTCAAGAAGAACCTTCTCTCCATATTAGCATTAGATGCAAAAGGAATGAGGGTTGCATTCATAGATGGTCAAGTCATCATATGGCCAAAAGGAAAGAATATTGATGATGCAATAGTGATTGGTGAACAAGAAGGGAGTTTGTACAAATTGAAGGGCCATCCAAAACAAGCCTTGGTCCATGACACAATAGAGCCAAATGAACTTTGGCATAGAAGGCTTGCACATGTGCATTACAGAGCACTACCTCTTGCAAGCAAAGTTGTTGAAGGTCTTCTATAAATACAAGAAAAACATGATGGGGTCTACAAAGGATGTGCAAAAGGAAAGAACACAAAGAAGACATTTCCAAGTAGCTAAAGCAAAGCAAAAGGAATCTTGGAAATCATTCACTCCGATGTATATGGTCCTATGTCATCAAGCTCACTAAGTGGGTATGTATACTATGTTTCTTTCATTGATGACTTTTCTAGGAAGACATGGGTTTACTTCATGAAGAACAAAGACAAAGTATTCAGGAAGTTCAAGGAATTCAAAGCCTTGATCAAGAATCACACTGAAAAGAAGATCAAGACCTTTCGATCAGATAATGGCGGAGAATTCACTTCGAATGAATTCAAATAGATATGTAAAGAATCATGGATTAAGAGGGACTTATCCACTCCTTATAATCCACAATAGAATGGGATTGCAGAATGGAAGAACAAAACTATCATGGAAGCTGCAAGAGCTATGCTTCATAACCAAGATCTTCATGTGCATCTTTGGGCGGAAGCTGCCAGAATAGCAATGTATGTACAGAACCGTACTCCACACAGAGTACTCAAGAACAATATTCCTAAAGAAGTCTTCTCCGAAAAGAAACCATAAGTTAGCCATCTCAAAATATTCAGCTGTCCTGTTTACATACACATTCCAAAAGAGAAGAGAACAAAATTAGATCCTTCGGGAAAGAAGGGTATATTTGTGGGATACTCTAAAAGCTCAAAGGCTTACAAAATATATTTCCTAGGATACAAGAATATTGACATCAGCAAGGATGTGACATTTGATGAAGACACAGGTTACAACAAATCCAGAAAGAGACCTGCTGAAGAACCTGAAGAAGCAGAAACACCCAGAATTCATGATACAACCATGAGCGAAGAAACTCAAGTAGAATATCGAGAATTTGAAGAACCACAAAGAGCTGTAGATCCACCTCTGGAGAAGAGTCCTCGTAAGAGGAAACTTGCTTGGGTACGTGAAATTATCCATGGTGTGGAAAGATATGGGGCTCTAGAAGAAAATCACAGAGAAAGAAAGAGGACCAGATCCTGCTCTGGGTATGTAGCTTTACTATGTGATTTCATTGATAAAGAACCTTCCAGTTATGAAGAAGCGACAGAATGGAAAGAATGGAAGGATACTATGATCGAAGAGTACCAATTGATCATGAAAAATGATGTTTGGGATGTTGTCCCAAGACCAGAAGGGAAGTCAGTTGTAACTTCCAAATGGATTTACAAGATTAAGCATGCTGCAGATGGTAGCATTGAAAAATATAAAGCAAGATTTGTGGCTTGGGGTTTCTCTGAGAAAGAAGGAATAGATTATGAAGAAACCTTTGCACCTATAGCTTGATACACTTCCATAATATTAGTACTAGCTCTGGCTGCAATGATGAAATGGAAGATACACCAGATGAATGTCAAGACTGCCTTCTTGAATGGTGTAGTGGAACAGGAAGTGTATGTAGAACAACCTCTCGGTTTTGAGACACATGACAGAGAGTCTCATGTGTGTAGATTGAAGAAATCCCTGTATGGTTTGAAATAGGAACCTAGGACTTGGTACGATAGAATTGACAGCTTTCTATCTAGTTTGGTCTTTACCAAGAGTAAAGCAGATTCCAGCTTGTACTACAAGGTTGAAGATGGAAACCCAGTGATGCTCCTACTATATGTAGATGATCTGTTTGTGACAGGTATGGATGGGTTGATTGCTGATACGAAGATAAAGCTTGCTTCCAAGTTCAAAATGAAGGACTTGGGTATGATGCACTATTTCTTAGGCATGGAGGTGTGGTAGAGTGCAAATGGAATCTCCCTTGGACAAGGGAAGTATGTAGTAGAGATCTTGAAGAGGTTTGGGATGATGGACTGCAAATCCATGGCCACACCTATGGCATCGAACCTGAAGCTATTGAGTGATGCTTCATTAGAGTCAGTTGATGCTACGATGTATCGTCAGATGATTGGGTCCTTGATGTACCTGATGAACATGAGACTAGAAATTTGCTTTGTTGTGAACACCTTGAGCCAGTTCCTGACAAATCCGAGAAATTTTCACTTGATTGCTGCAAAGCATATTCTGAGGTACCTGAGGGGTACAATTGATTATCGGCTCAAGTATGAGGTGAATCGGAAGATTAACCTAAAGGGTTATGTTGATTCAGATTGGGCAAGCAGTGACATCAATAGGAAGATCACTTCAGGGTGTTTCTTTAGTATGGGATCAGGTGTGATCTCTTGGTTTAGCAGGAAGCAATCCTGTGTGGCACTGAGTACAGCTGAAGCAGAGTATGTCACAGCTTGTTTATCTAGTTGTGAGGCAATATGGATAAGGAAGCTACTATCTAATTTATTTGATCTCTAGTTGGATGCTACTTGTATACATTATGACAACCAAAGTTATGTGAAGTTGTCATAGAATCCAGTGTTCCATGACAAGTCGAAGCATATCAAGATCAAGTATCACTATATCAGGGATATGGTGCAGAGGGGAGCAGTGAAGCTCTAGTATGTTGCAATGAATGATCAGATAGCTGATGTGTTGATGAAGCCATTGGCTAGGGAAAATTTTGAGTACTTTAGGGAGAAGCTTGGTGTTCTCAAGATCAAGGTTCCCTCCAAAGGGAAGTGATGAGTCCGTGAGCCATTCTAACATGGGAGAGGATTAAGTTCCTTCCATGGTCAGATGTAAGGGCTGAGCCATTCTGTCATGGTGAGAGGATTTGGTTCCTTACATGTTAGATATGAGTGCTGATCCATTCTGATGCGACTGTAGGATTGGTTCCTAAGCGATCAGATATAAGGGATATTGCCATTCTCGGAATGGAGGTGCCTGGTCAGTTACCAGGAAAACTCAGTCTAGGAATGAGAAGCCATTATGATGTGAGAGAGGGATGTGTTCCCACTTGATCAGATGTAAGGGCTGAACCATTCTGTCATGGCTAAAGCTTTAAGTTCCTCCCATGCCAGATGTGAGTGTTGGCCATTCTGATGAGTAGGTTAGATGTAAGGACAACTGCCATTCTCTGGGAGCATGGAGGCACCTGGTCAGTTACCAGGTAGCTCAGTCTGGGAATGGGGGCAATTTTGATGTGATGATAGGATTAGTTCCTTCATGATTAGATGTGAGTGCACACCCTTTCGATGCGATGTGTTTACACATGGTCAAATGTAAGTGTAGAGCCTTTCTGACAGGTTGACGTCAGATATAAATGCTGAGCCATTCTAGTGCAATGTATTTACACATGGTCAGATGTGAGTGCTATGCCTTTCTGACAGGATGAGGTTGGATGTAAGTGCAGAGCCTTTCCGATGCGATGTGCTTGCACATGATCAGATATAAGTGCTGAGCCATTCTGGCGCGATGTGTTTACACATGGTCAGATGTGAGTGCTGGGCCTTTTTAACAAGATGAGGTCATATGTGAGTGTTGGGCGTGCCTTTTTGACAAGATGAGGTCATATGTGAGTGCTGGGGGTGCCTTTCTGACAAGATGAGGTCAGATGTAAGAGTTGGGTGGGCCATTCTAACTTAAGTGTTAGATATAAGCGCTGATGAAGAACTACATGAATGGTATGCCTATAGGATTGACTCTGTAGAACTTCCTGTGATGAGAAGAATCGAGATAGCACCATTTTGAGATAGCATGTGATGATGATCTAGACTTGATGATGATCCAGATCAAGTGATGATCCAGATGTGATGATGATCCATACTTGATGACGATCCAGATCAAGTGACGATCCAGTTGTGATGATGATCCAGACTCGATGATGATCGAGATCAAGTAATGATCCAGATGTGATGATGATCTAGACTTGATGATGATCTAGATTGAGTGATGATCCATATGAGATGACGATCCAGCAGTGATGATCCAGTAGTCGTGATGATGCAAATCCCGTGATGAAGAAGACTTGAAGACTAAGAATACTTGAAGAAGAAGATGACTTGAAGACGAAGAAGACAAAGAAGACTTGAAGACTTGAAGACTTGAATACTAAGAAGACTTGAATATAAATATCATGATATGATCTAGTTGATAAAGAGAAGAAGACTAGTGCTGAAAATTGTGTCGAAAGAATACCTTCCTAGTTAAGAGGGAGTGTTGATGTATTTGTAACTTTGGAATGTATTCATCTATGTATCTTATGTCTTGAAACCCGATGTTTATTCTGGGATGTGTCTATAATGTAATTGAGTCATGATGTCATGCCCCGATGTTCCGATCGGGAGGATCTATAATGTAAACAAGTCATGTCAAGTCATTGTGGGTAACCCTCCTATTGTCTAAGGGTTAAAGTCCCCGCAGTTCCAGGGCACTAGGGTTATTAGACTCACTTAGTGAAGTCGACCCTAGTAGGGTTTCAGTCATGCCGAGAAGTAGTATAAATAGAGAGGTGACTTCTCTATTTAGCAAACATCACATACACACTCAAGTGTAGCACATAGTTGAGGAAGGAGAAGACACTGGGGCTAGATAAGAAGAAGATTACTACTATCAGGAGATCACTTACTGTTTTGGGCTTTTCTATTTTGGTGTTGGTTCTATCTCTGAGGAAGTTGCAGGGTTTTCTCCAATTATGGTTTTACCAAGGAAAAACACTGTGTTCATTGTCTCTTGTGTTTGATTTTTGTACTTGTTATTCTCTCAGTTAAAGATCCTAATAATGCTAGCTTAATGTTGAAAAACTAACAGGGATGTGCCCAACATTTAGGGCTTAAAAAAACTACTATTCAGTACCTTCAAGTTGACTAACAACAAAAGAGTAGAGAGAATACTTGTTTGAGTCTTTGTATAATGGGTTTTGTTCCCTATATATAATAGGTACATCATGAATATCTTGATCAATCTCATCCATGGGTTCTTTCACATCCATTGTAACAAAGATATCGTGGATCAACCTATTTATCCGTTCATTCAACTTATTTATTAGTCATTTTCTTCCATGGTATCATCTTCAATTATATCACCCTTACTATATCTACTACGAATTGTAGCATCTAGAATTCCAAGCATTGGCACTCTTATCTTTGTAATTATAATTAATTAAATATAATTATTATTCAAATATCAAAACACTTAAAATTGTCAAGAAATGACAAAGACATGGTTTCACTATCTTATCATGGGGAGATATTATACCCCCCTTCCAATTGCCTATGTTCCAAAGCATTGTTTCCTAGCTGTTGACTTGTTAATTCATTTCTTTACGCATTTGCATTTTTTGCATAGTAAATAGAATATTCCATCACCAATATTAGGAATTTTGGGATGATTCTAAGATGGTTTCTCATAATTTCTAGTATACAGAAAAGTTTTTCATTCATTAAGACTCATATCAAGATCCACCACTTCATTGATTATACATTGTTTACGAGCCAATTGGTCATATGCATGGCCAACGCCAAAATTAGGGTTATTTGACATTAAAAAATTTAATCCATTCATTAGTGTATACGAGCCAACTAGTCATATGCATGACCAACGCCTAAGTTAGGGTTATTTGACATTATTTCTATTTCAAAAAATATTCAATCCATTCATTACTACAATAATAAAACATTTAAATAATTTCAAATTTGATAATTCAAATGGTAATTTCAAATTTTAACCAAATAAAAATATTGACTATGGGTAGTCAAATTTACCTGTAGCAAAAATTTCATCTACTTCAAACTCTTCAGAAAAAGGACTTGCTTTATTTTAAATGGTTGTTTCTTCAATAACGTGGAAAAAAAATATTCACATTGGAAGTATAGAATAATCATTGATACTCATTAAAAAAAAACACACAATGTCAGTTAAGCAACATCCAAGCGACACCTATTTTCCAAATACACGAAAAAAATAATTAGTCGATTTAGCATCTCTTAAGATTTTTTGTGAGCGTCGCTCCAGTGACATTATTTGAGGCTGACAATTGAAAAATGCACTAGATTCACCTTTCTTAAATACTTTTTATCATTTAAAATGTTTTTTAATTAGACATAAGTTCAAATTTCGAATTTCAACCCCAAATCTAGTAGTGAGAGTGTTGTTGTTTCTATTCTACATCCTTGAGTTAGTAGATTAGGGACAAATTCTCCAATAGGAAGAAATCAAGAGGGAAACATGAACTCCAACCATTGTTGTTGCTACCACATTCCCCTTCTAGTTATTCATTGCGAGTGTTGTGCAACAATTGAAGAAGGGGAAACTATTGGGAAGAAGGACCTTTCACGATGTTTGTCAATTTCAATAAGTTTCTATGTTCTATGCAATAACTTATGGACATTATAACACTGTTTTGAATACGCAGGACATAACTTAATAATAAAACATGCATGTCTCTGACCTTCATGGAACCTTTATTGATGTTTCAATTCTTTTAAATAAGATTTAGTTTATTGCTTGTTATGAAATGATATGATAGGTGGATCACTTTCACCATTTTCTTAAATACTTCTTTATAGATAGGTAATCCTAATGTAAGAAGTTTCTCTGTTATGCTCTACTTTGTGCATATAACTATATTTTTCCTATCTATTTTTTTAGAATTTATTGGTAAATAAGCATACTACCAGTATTAAGGTCATGCATGTTTTTTTCTATTGGTAATAGCTTCAACTTTTTTATCTACATGTGAAGAGAGAGAATATGATTTTGTAAATTGTTTTAGTTTTTTTAGGGATGAAAGCCATTCCAGTTATTCACTCAATATGGGTCATGATCAATGACAAAGAATGCACATAATTTGACATTACAACTTTAGAACAAAATGGTCATTTTTCACAGAACATGTTCCAAAAGTTTATTACTTTGATCATGGCATGGATTCATTTGCTTGATGTTACTTGGAATCCCCTCACATCATTCTACACAAAGGTCTAATAGTTGGTGTTGAGTACTTGATTTTGGTATATATTGAAAAAAAAATATCCACACATCTATTTCATATCTTTCTACTACATATCACAAAGCTCAAGATATGTCATATTTCCCATTTTCTAACACTATGATTAAATATTTCACTTTTGCATCATAGAAATAAAAAATATATATTTTCACTAAGCAATGTAATGGATTACTTAGTAACTAGATTGATGTTGGATTAATCACTCACAAGTTTTAGTTAATCATTCATTTGACTTATTAGTAATAAGTAACAACTTATAAGTGGCATGTTTTCAATTTTGTAGCAATGTGGATATGTGTAACAATATCCAATGGGTCATATTTTCAGATCCATATATCTTATGTATTCAACGTTGTTATTGTCAAATGTGCATCACTTAAAATATGGTTAAGAAATGTGTTTTTTTACGTGCAAAATGTGTCCTAAGCGTCGCTTAAGATATTCCTAGCGTCTCCTTCATGTGGCATCAATGTTGCTAGGACACTTAGCACATGGAAAATAACATCCCTCCAGCAACATCCTTTAGGTGGGGGTGAATTTCACCCCCCACCTAAATCACTTAAGAGATGCTTAATCTATGTGTCAGATATTTTTGAAGTGATGTTCACTCCATTTGTTGAACGTGGAATGAGCGTTGCTTAAGGGATGTTTAATACACATTAAAAAAATCAATACATCTCATAATAGGCATCCTTTAGATGTCTTTTTTTAATATTAAATACATTCATGAATGTCCCTTAATGAATGTTATTTAGACATTTAAAATTAATTGTACACCCATTAAGTGTCATTCATGGGACATGCAAACATCATTTAAGGAATTCATTAGTCATTAGCTATTAATCATATATCTCATAAGGCATTCATTAGTCATTATATATTAATCATATATCTCATAAGATACATGCATTTGATGCTTCGGCTAGAACATGAGTTTGTTAAACACTTTCTTATTTGGAGATGAAAATCTAAAAGTTATACAACAATTGTATTCTTTTCACTACTACATTTTGAACCCAAATTTGATATCTTTTTTGCGTCGGATACGCGTGCTTTTTAATGTCAATTAAGTTTCATTAGAAATTCATCGCTTAAGAATGCCAAGCGATGTCACTAAGCGTCCCTCCAGCCACATTTAAGACTAATTATTTTAACTTCAACTAATTGTAAAAATGTGGATTAAATGTCTGTAAAAAAACATTATTGTATGTTAGTAGATTGTTGAATAAGGGGTGTCAATTGACATGGAAGTAACGTCCAACAAATTTCTAAAAAGAGACGGTTGCAAATCATATTTAACGCTAGTTTAGCATCCAAAAAGAGACAATTTGTAAGTCCATTTAATGTCAGTTTAGCTCGTGTCTTTTTGGATTCATGTCCATGGTTGTATCCTAAAACATGTAGTTTGTAGCAATGTTATTTTGGAAAATTCCATTACGCATTCAACGAGACAATCCCTTCAAGAATATTTTTTGGTTAACTTGCACCCAAACTAGTGGAACCAATTCATCCAATTGAGGTGTCATTGGCCATTACTTGATGAGGGCAAAGTTTGTAGGATGAGGGGTCATTAATAATGAAATAAGGTCCTATAATAGTGATATTTTCCCAATATAATGGGTATCATATGAATTCAATTATTAGTTCTTGCAAACTAAAGAAGGATTAGAAAACCTTGATCATAAATTGACATTGAAAACAACATCTTTGACCCTAGATCATACTTCTAGGAACCATGTTCCATGAACAAGGTCCTAAACCACCATATAAGTTATGTAAAGAAAGGATTACAAGTATTAATACTCTAGTATTTTATGGAAAGGGAATCAACTGATGGTCTCTCTATGTTCTGAGGTGTTGATAATTGTACCTTTCTAGTAATGTATTCCATGCTTAATCTTGAGGTAACATTTTTATTATTCCATCATCAAGCTATTATATTTAGTTCATAGATGAGTAAATTTGCTCTGTTGTGTAAAGAAAGGATTACAAGTATTAAGACTTAAGTATTTTATGGAAAGGGCACACGTCAACTTAGGGTCTCTCTATGTTATGAAGTGTTGATAATTGTACCTTTCAAGTAATGTATTCCATGCTTAATCTTGAGGTAACATTTTTATTATTCCATCATCAAGTTATTATATTTAGTTCATAGATGAGTAAATTTTCTCAATTGAAATAAAGTAAAAGAAAACAGTTGCATCTTGTTAAATACTATGGATTTGTTAGCTTTCTTGTAGATGGAATCATTGTTGGTTTTACAGTTTTAAATGAGCATAGGATAAACTATATGCTATATCTAACAAATGAAAATGTATGCCTAAAGGGTGACTCTTCCTTGGAAGTATTTTGCATAAAACCCCAAAGGATTGGAATGGGATTGTCATGTGTTTTGTAGGTATTCTATCCTCAAGTGTCTTCAAACTAAATTCAAGGAGAATTATTTCTATGGATCCATGAGACCAAGGATACAAGACACTTGTTTCTTTTCAATCTCATCAACCATATAAAAATATATTTCATTTTTCACCTTTATTTTCTAAGATTTCATATGCTAGACTAGATTCATTAGTGTTCTATTCAAAATCATAGCAGCAGCATATCCAGAATCATTGATAGAAACAAAATCACAAGATAGACATAGTGTTTATCCCGGGGAACCCTCAATGGGAAGAAAACCCATCAAAACTTCCTCTATATAAGATGTATAAGAGATAACCCCAAAAATTGTTATCCTCCTCTTGTTGTTCTATCTCTCTCTCTCTCTCTCCTATGCGCTACACAAGTGAGAGTCTGTGTGTCCAAATAAGAACCAAATCTCTTCTATTTATACACAATGAGCCAACTGACTTTTACCCTAATCAAGTCGGCCCCACCAAAATGCATGGGTTGACTTCACCTAGGAATGTTCAAAACAATATATTATATTATTCATTAGGGTGTTATTGACCCAACTTACAATGGAGGATTTACCTCATGACTCTATGATGACCAAATACAATAGTAACACCCCATTGGAGGAATAATAACATCTCCCTTGGGTTACATCAGTAAAATACATTTAGAATATACTTTGAAGTTACAATATTCAACACTCCCCCTTAACGAGAAGGTTATTCTACTGACAACATCATCATAGACAATAGGAGCACAGAGAGACAATATCTTCAGCAATACATCGCGGTAATACATCTATACGTCATAGGAATTTTTCACAATCAATAACTGGAACAATTACTCTTCATCTTCTGTATCACACCATCACTTAATCCTTTTGCAACAACGCTTTGACATTTAGATCCTTACCAACAGCACTTCGATCTTCTGATCCTTTACATTACTTTCATTCTTTTGCAGCAACACTTTGATCTTCTATAGTATCCTTCTGATCTTATTGACCCTTTGCAGTAGCACTTCGATGTTGAATTATTGTAACTTCGAAGAATATTCTAAATATATTTTTGTAGTCCCTGATGCTCCTATCAGGAGAATTAATTGTATTACTTTGTACCCCAATGTTCCTATCGAGAGAATTACTAAAAGTCATGAGGAAGTCCCCTCCGTTGTAAGTCAGGTCATTAGTACTCCAGTTGTGGTTACTCAAGCCTACATAACTGAATTAGGATTACTCGAGCCTACATAACTGAGTCTAATATTAAGTGAATGGAATAATATAAATAGAGGTAGGCGCTCCTCATTTGAGACACACACACTCACTTGTGTAGCGCATAAGAGAGAGAGAGAGAAAGAGTTGTAGCTGGAGAAGGAGGAGCAGTCTTTTTTGGGTTTTACCTTTTATATTTTTGGGGGCATCTATATTGAGGAATATTTTGCTAGGTTTTTCCCTTTAGGGTTTTCCCAGGATAAATCTGTGTTGTTCTTGTGATACTGTTTCTTTCAGTGATTCTATATATACGCTTTTGTTATGAAATTGAAATTAAATGCTGATAATATAGCTTAGCATATGGAATTTTAACATGGTATCAGAGCTAGCCTGAATAGGACAACTTTAACAAGGTGAAAAATCCCTCTCTCTCTCCCTGGAAGAAATTAGGGTTTCAGAAAAAATTATGATTTTTTGAAAACTTCTTGCATAGAAATTTGTGCCCTCCCAAAGCACATCTATTGACCCTGGAATCGAGGATTTTTTGGGTGAGTGAGTCCCTGGAAAAGTCAAACCCTAGTTTGACAGCTGCACCAGAAAACAACTGGAAGCTACAGGGATGAATCTCACAAGTCTAATTTGGAAGGTGAAGACTTGAGGTCTCTAGAAACCAAGCAGACCAGTCAACTCACCTCAATCAAGCGCATCTCCTCGTAAGTTCAGTTTCTCATTCAACGGAATTTCAATTTTTTTTTATTTTCTGACAAGATGGCCCCAAGCACTAAGCTTGAGGACAATCTAGAAGGCATAGAGAATTTATGAGCATGGAAAGAGAGGATTGGTCTCATTCTCCAAGAGAATGATCTTGATAAGTATATCAAAGAGGAAGTTGCAGAACCTAAAGAAGCAAAAGCTAAGGAGAAGCACAAGAAAGGATATGATTAGGGCACAAAGGATTATTTCTAACTCTATCAAGGATCACTTGATCCCTCGAGTGTCATACAAGAAGACTCCAAAATAAATGTATGATGCCCTATCCAAAATGTATGATGGTATAAACGTCAACAGAAAGATGAATCTAAGAGCTCAATTGAAGAGCACCAAGACGAGTCATGGAGAATCCATCCAGGACTACTTCACAAGGGTTTCTCAGATCAAAGAACAACTAGAAGCCATTGGAGACAAACTTGATGAAGATGAGATGGTTATGACCTCTCTCAATGGTCTCACTAGACCCTGGGAGTCATTCATATAGATGATGTGTGCCAGGAAGGAAAACATGAAGTTTGATGTTGTATGGGAATACTGCATTCAAGAGTAGACTAGAGTGGCAAATAGAGAAGCCCTACTAAAGGAGGATGATCAAGCCCTAGCCACTCATACCAAGAGAAGAAGAATTCAACCCAACTTCAAGAATGGAAACAAGAGGGAGTATCAACCTCCCAAGAAGTTCCAGAATACAAGAGAAAGTCTCCCCGATAGGGACTACTTCGGATTTCAATGTTTTCATTGTGATAAGATAGGACACATTGCCAAAAATTGTCCTATGAAGAGACAAGAATATAAGAAGAAGATCAACAAAAACAAAAGACATCATGCTCATCTAGCTAAAGATGAGGACAAAGAATAAGAAGAAGAAGGACCTCCAAGCAAGCAAGCAAGAGAAGAAGATGGAGAAGAGTATGTATTATTCTCAGCACTCTCTGGATCTAAAACACCTAGAGAAGATACTTGGCTTATTGATAGTGGTGCTTCGAAGCACATGACAGGACAAAAGAAGACTCTATCAAGACTTGAAGAAAATAAATCTCCTTAGAAAGTATCTCTAGGAGATGACTATCAATATCCGATCAAAGGAATTTGGGAAGCAAGCTACAAGCTTGATTCAGGAAATCCCCTGAAGATGAAAGAAGTACTATATGTACCAGGTTTGAAGAAGAATTTACTTTCTATATCAGATTTAGATAAGAAAGGATTCAGAGTTGCATTCATAGATGGCCAAGTACTCATGTGGCCTAAAGGGAAGAATATTGAAGATGTAGTTATTATTGGTGAAGAAGAAGGAGGCCTGTATAAACTCAAGGGACATTTAGAAAAAACCCTTGTTCATGAGTCCACTGATCCTAGTGAACTATGGAATAGAAGGGTTGCTCACATAAATTAAAAAAAACTACTGCATCTGAACAAAGTAGTGATAGGATTACCAGACATGAAGATCAAACATGAAGGCATTTGCAAAGGATGTGCGAAAGGAAAGAACTCCAAGAATCCATTTCTGAAGAACAAAACAAAAACAAAAGGTGCGCTAGAATTGATTCATTCAGATGTGTGTGGTACAATGTCCTCCACAACTTTAAGTGGTTTCGAATATTATATTACCTTTATTGATGACTATTCAAGAAATACATGGATCTACTTCTTGAAAGCAAAGAGCAAAGTGTTTGAGAAATTCAAGGAATTCAAAGCCTTGGTAGAGAATCTTTTAGACAAGAGAATCAAGAAATTTCGATCAGACAATGGCAGAGAGTATAGTTCAAAAAAGTATGAAGCCTTCTGTAAAGATGTCGAAATCAAGAGGGAACTAACCACTCCCTCCAATCCTCAATAGAATGGTGTTGCAGAAAGAAAGAACATAACCATCATTGAGGTAGTGAAGACAATGATATATGATCAAGATATTCCAATGCATCTATGGGTAGAAGCAACAAGAACTATTGTCTACGTACATAATAGAATATCTCACAATGCTCTTGGATTCAAGAATCCAGAAGAGATGTTCATGGGAAATAAGCCTGAGGTAAGTCACCTCAAGATATTTGGTTGTCCTGTATATGTTAATATACCAAAAGAGAAAAGAACCAAGTTGGACCCTTCCAAAAATAAGGGAATATTTGCTGGATACTGTGAAGTGTCCAAAGCATTCAGAATTTACATTCATGGATTCCATCACATGGAAATCAGTAGAGATGTAACATTTGATGAAGAATCAGCTCTCAAGAGATCCAGAAAATGTTTACATGAAGAAGTATATGAGGAAGATGTACCCTCCAGAAATGTCGAGAATACATCCCTCCCTTAAGATGAAGTACCTGAAGAGAATGATATGACAGAACCACAAGAACCTCCTACAATGGAGATGTCATGGAAGAGAAAGCCTGCTTGGGCAAGAGAAATTATACATGAAGAAAAAATATATGCAGCTCCTGTAGGCTCTATAAGGATAAGCAAGAATCCCAAGCCATTTTCCAGCTATGTGGCTTTGATGTGTGATCTGGTGGATCAAGAACCTACAAACTACGAAGAAGTGGTATCGAAGAAAGAATGGGTAGAAGCAATGACTGAAGGATACCAGTCAATAATGAAGAATGATGTATGGGATATAGTTTCCAAACCAGAAGTAAAGAGTATAGTATCCTCCAAATGGATCTACAAGATAAAACATGTGGCTGACGGAAGTATCGAAAAGTATAAAGCAAGATTTGTGGCTAGAGGTTTCTCTCAGAAAGAGGGAATTGATTATCAAGAGACATTTGCTCTAGTAGCATGGTATACTTCAATTAGAACTATCATGGCACTTGCATCCATGATGAAGTGGGAATTAGACCAGATGGATGTGAATACAACATTCCTAAATGGTGTTATTGAAGAAGAAGTATACATAGAACAACCACAAGGACTTGAAATTGAAGACAAAAATACTCATGTATGCAAGTTGAAGAAGGCCTTGTATGGCCTGAAGAAAGCTCCCAGATCTTGGTATGGAAGGATAGATAGTTTCTTGATGAACATGGGCTTTGCCAAGAGTAAATTCGATCCTAACCTTTACTTCAAGGTTATAGAAGATGAACCTGTCATACTATTAATATATGTGGATGATTTATTTCTGACAAGGAATGAGAAACAGATTGTGGAAAGCAAGAAGAAGCTCACTGAAGAATTTGAGATGAAATACCTTGGGTTAATGTTGATGTATTTGTAACTTTGGAATGTATTCATTTATGTATATTATGTATTGTAACCCGATGTTTATTCCGGGATGTATCTATTATGTATTTGAGTCATGCTGTCATGCCCCGATGTTCCGATCGGGAGGATCAATAATGTAAACAAGTCATGTCAAGTCATAGTGGGTAACTCTCCAATTGTGTAAGAGTTAAAGTCCCCACAGTTTCAGGGCACTAGGGTTATTAGACACTCCTAGAGATGTCAGCTCTAGTAAGTAATTGTTAAGTGAGGCCGACATGATTGAGTTCACTTCAAGTGAACGAAAGAATATAAATAGAGAGTGAGCCTCTCTATTTATAACACACATCACTCACTCACTCAAGTGTAGCGCATAAGTGAGGAAGGAAAGACACTGGGACTAAACAAGAAGAAGACTACTGCTGTCGGGAGTGCATCTTACTATTTTTGGGGTTTTACATCTTGTGCTGATTCTATCTCTGAGGAAGTTGCGGGGTTTTCTCCATTTATGGTTTCCCCAATCAAAAACACTGTGTTCATTGTCTCTTGTGTTTGATTGTTGTACTTGTTATTCTCTCAGTAAATATCCTAACATAATGCTAGCTTAATGTTGAAAAACTAACATGGTATCAGATCTAACCTGAGAAGAAGACACTGTGCAGCTACAAGAACTAGGGCTTCCTAGTTTGTGGATATTCCTCCACAGATTTTCAGCAAAAGTAAGGTGGAACGACTCTCCTCCTTAGGGTGCATCTTTCTGTCGAACCAGAAGCCAATTCTGAGGTTTTTCAGTTTTGGACCTGTCACTGCTGTCGGAAATTAGGGCTTTTCACAGAAGAGGAATTTTTCAGTGAGCCCAGACCTGGTTTGATCTCCTCCCCAAAATCAAAGTTAGGGACAAATTTCAAGGCATTTGGGTGGACAGAACTTCGGAAAAGCAAAACCCTAATTTGCTCCTGAACCAGCTCTACAAGATTTCAGCTCAAGTTTCAGATCCGACATCTTGAACCCAGTAAGATCTAAAATATTTTGTATTTCCATTTGAGGTTCTCATTTAAATATATCTCATCATACCAAGCTTGATGAAAATCTTGAGGGAGCTGAAAAATTCCGAGCTTGGAAGTATAGGATCTCCTTGGTCCTAGAAGAGAATGAATTAGACTCCTACATCCATGAGGAGGTTCCAGTTCCAGAGGGAGATGAGGAAAAATCCTTACATAAGAAGAAGATGGTTACGGCAAAGAGGATCATTGCTGATTCTATTAAGGATCACCTTATCCCACAGGTGTCCTCTCTCAAGACACCTAAAGCTGTGTTTGATGCCCTAACCAAATTGTTTGAAGGAAAGAACATCAATTGGAAGATGACCCTGAGAAACCAACTGAAGAATGTGAAGATTCAGAATGCAGAAACCATCCAGTCTTACTTCACAAGAGTTTCTCAAATCAAAGAGAAACTAGAAGCAGTTGATGAAGAAGTGGAAAATGCAGAGATTGTGATGACTACTTTGAATGGCCTTCCTAGGTCATGGGATGCCTTCATTCAAGGAATCTGTGCTAGAAAGAAGTTAGTCAAATTCAGCAGACTATGGGAAGAATGCTCTGAAGAAGAAGCTCGGATAGCAGCTCGAGAAGAGAAGATGGGAAGTGAAGACCAAGCTCTCATGGTACACTCCAAGACTCATTCCAAGTCAAAAATAAAGAAAACTCATCACTTCAGAGGTAAGCACTCTCACAAAGATAATAGTAGAAGAGATGTATCTAGGATCATGTGATATACTTGTGATGAAGTAGGACACTATGCAAGGAATTTTCCTAACAAACAAAATATAGTAAAGAAGAGCAACAAAATAAGAAATCATGCTCATGCTACAGAAGATGATGAACCATCCAGAAAGAGATCCAGATATGAAAGTGAAGATTCTTCAAGCGAGGATGAATATGTTCTGATATCAGCTCTCATAGGTAACATTACTCATGGAAGTGATGATTGGCTTATAGACAGTGGGGCTTCCAAACATATGACTGGATTCAAGGAATCCTTTGTAATACTGTCAGAACATGAATCACCTCACAAGGTGAAGCTAGGAGATGACTACAAATATCCAATAAAAGGTAGTGGGGAATATTCATATAAGTTAGACTCTGGAAAATATCTAACAATGAAAGAAGTGTTGTTTGTGCCAAGACTCAAGAATAACCTTCTCTCCATATCAGCATTAGATGAAAAAGGAATGCAGGTTGCATTCATAGATGTTCAAGTCATCATGTGGCCAAAAGGAAAGACTATCGATGATGCGGTAGTAATTGGAGAACAAGAAGGAGGATTATACAAATTGAAGGGCCATCCAGAACAAGCCTTGGTCCATGAAACAGTAGAGCCAAGTGAACTTTGGAATAGAATACTTGCACATGTGCATTATAGAGCACTACCTATTGCAAGCAAAGCTGTCGAAGGTCTTCCAGAAATTCAAGAAAAGCATGATGGGGTTTGCAAAGGATGTGCGAAGGAAAGAATAAAAAGAAGACATTTCCGAGTAGTGAAAGCAAAGCAAAAGGAATCTTGGAAATCATCCACTCCAATGTATGCGGTCCTATGTCATCAAACTCTATAAGCGGGTATGCATATTATGTTTCTTTTATTGATGACTTTTCTAGGAAGACATGGGTTTACTTTATGAATAACAAAGATGAAGTATTCAGCAAGTTTAAAGAATTCAAAGCCTTGATCGAAAACCATATTGAAAAGAAGATAAAGACCATTCGATCAGATAATGGTGGAGAATTCACTTCAAATGAATTCAAATAGCTATGCAAAGAATCAGGGATTAAGAGGGAGTTGTCCAGTCCTTATAATACACAACAGAATGGGGTTGCAGAACGGAAGAACAAAACTATCATGGAAGCTGCAAAAGCAATGCTTCATGATCAAGACCTTCCTATGCATCTTTGGGAAAAAGCTGCTAGAACAACGGTGTATGTACAGAACCGTACTCCACATAGAGTACTCGAGAACAAGACTCCTGAAGAATTCTTCTCCGGCAAGAAACCATAAGTCATCCATCTCAGAATATTCGGTTGTCCTGTGTACATCCACATTCCAAAACAGAAGAGGACTAAATTAGATCCTTCAGGAAAGAAGGGGATATTTGTGGGATACTCTGAAAGCTCAAAGGATTACAAAATATATTTCCCAGGATATAAGAAGATTGACATCAGCAGGGATGTGACATTTGATGAAGACACAGCTTACAACAAATCCAGAAAGAGACCTGCTGAAGAACCTGAAGAAGCAGAAGCACCCAGAATTCATGATACAACCATGAATGAAGAAACTCGAGAAGAAGATCAAGAATTTGAAGAACCACAAAGACCTGTAGATCCACCTATGGAGAAGAATCCTCATAAGAGGAAACCTTCTTGGGTATGAGAACTTATCCAAGGTGCGGAAAGATATGGGGCTTCAGAAGAGAATCATAGAGAAAGAAAGAGGACCAAATCCAATTCCGGGTATGTAGCTTTACTATGTGATTTCATTGATAAAGAACCTTCTAGTTATGAAGAAGCGACAGAACAGAAAGAATGGAAGGATGCTATGATCGAAGAGTACCAATCGATCATGAAGAATGATGTTTGGGATGTTGTCCCAAGACCAGA
This sequence comes from Pseudotsuga menziesii, assembly GCA_001517045.1. NCBI lineage: Eukaryota > Viridiplantae > Streptophyta > Pinopsida > Pinales > Pinaceae > Pseudotsuga > Pseudotsuga menziesii. The sequence goes on from LPNX011130453.1 coordinate 577,374, forward strand.
TGGGAAGTCAGTTGTAACTTCCAAATGGATCTACAATATCAAGCATGCTGCAGACGGTAGCATTGAAAAGTATAAGGAAAGATTTGTAGCTCGAGGTTTCTCTCAGAAAGAGGGAATAGACTATGAAGAGACCTTTGCACCTGTAGCCAGATACACTTCCATCAAATCAGTACTTTCTCTAGCTGCAGTAATGAAATGGAAGATACACCAGATGGATGTCAAGACTGCCTTCTTGAATGGTGTAGTAGAAGAATAAGTGTATGTCGAACAGCCACTCGGTTTTGAGACACATAACAGAGAGTCTCATGTATGCAGATTGAAGAAAGCCCTGTACGGTTTGAAACAGGCACCCAGGACATGGTACGACAGAATTGATAGCTTTCTATCCAGTTTGGGCTTTACCAAGAGTAAAGAAGATTCCAACCTTTACAAAAAGGTTGAAGATGACAACCCAGTGATGCTTCTACTATATGTAGACGATTTGTTCGTGACAGGAATGGATGGGTTGACTGCTGATACGAAGAGAAAGCTTGCTACCAAGTACAAGATGAAGGACTTGGGTATGATGCATTACTTTCTAGGTATGGAGGTGTGGCAGAGTGTGGATGGAATCTTCCTTGGACAAGGGAAGTATGCAGTAGAGATGCTGAAGAGGTTTGGGATGTTGGACTGCAAGACTATGGCCACACCTATCGCATCGAACCTGAAGCTATTGAGTGATGCTTCATCAGATACGGTTGATGCTACGATGTATCATCAGATGATTGGGTCATTGATGTACCTGACGAACATGAGACCAGACATTTGCTTTGCTGTGAACACCTTAATACATTTCTTGACAGATCCGAGGAGTGTTCACTTGACTGCTGCAAAGCATATTCTGAGGTACCTGAAGGGTACAGTTGATTATGGAATCAAATACGATGTGAATCAAAAGATTAACCTGGAGGGTTATGTTGATTCAGATTGGGCAAGCAGTGCCATCGACAGAAAAAGTACTTCAGGGTGTTGCTTCAGTATGGGATCAGGTGTGATCTCTTGGTTTAGTACGAAGCAATCTTATGTGGAACTGAGTACAGATGAAGTAGAGTATGTCGCAGCTTGTTCAGTTAGTTGTGAGGCAGTATGGCTACGGAAGCTACTGTCTGATATATTTGATCTCCAGTTGAATGCTACTTGTATACATTGTGACAACCAGAGTTGTGTGAAGTTGTCAGAGAATCCAGTTTTCCATGACAAGTCGAAGCATATCGAGATCAAGTACCACTATATCAGGGATATGGTTCAAAGAGGAGCAGTGAAGCTCTAGTATGTTGCGACAGAGGAACAGATAGCTGATGTGTTGACAAAGCCATTAGCCAGAGTGAAGTTTGAGTACTTCAGGGAGAAGCTTGGTGTTATCCAAATCGAGGTTTCCTCCAAGGGAAAGTGATGAGTCCCAAAGCCATTCTGACGAGGAGGTTAGATGTAAGGGCTGAGCCATTTTGTCATGGTGAGAGGATTCAGTTCCTTCCATGTCAGATATGAGTGCTAAAGATCCAAATCCATTCTGATGAGGAGGTCAGATGTAAGGGCTGAGCCATTCTGTCATGGTGAGAGGATTCAGTTCCTTCCATGTTAGATATGAGTGCTGGCCATTCTGTCGAGTAGGATGGATGTAAGGGAAACTTCCACTCTCCGGGAGAGTGGAGGAACCTGGTCCGTTACCAGGTAGCTCAGTCTGGGACTGGGGGCCATTCTGACGAGGGTGTAGGATTCAGTTCCTACCAGGTCAGATGTGAGTGCATGCCCTTCTGACGAGGGTGTAGGATTTGGTTCCTACCAGGTCAGATGTAAGTGCAGAAATCTTCTATCACTGTGAGCAGGATGCGATTCCAGCCTGGATGAAAGTATGGAAATCTTTCATCATTGTGAGTAGGATTTGTTTTCTCCTGGATAGAAGTCTTCCATCATTGTGAGCAGGATGTGATTCCATCCTGGATGAAAGTATGGAAATCTTTCATCACTGTGAGTAGGATGTGTTCCCGCCTGGATGGAAGTATGCCTTTCTGACGAGTAGGTCAAATATAAGTGTTGAAGCCATTTCACAGATGGTAGTAGATGTGCCTACCATGCTAGTGAATGTGAGTGCTGGGCCTTTCTAATGTGATTGTATTTTACTACATGATCAGATGTGAGTGCTGGGCATGCCTTTCTGACGAGTAGGTCAGATATAAGTGCTGGGAGAAGACCTACCTAATGGCTAGGCCTACAACCAGCATGAAAGAAGGATGGATTTGTAGAAATTCCTATGATGAGATAGTACACACATGATGATGACTAGATGAGATCCAGATCCAGTTATGATGACTCTGAGAGATCCAGATCCAGTAGTGATGATCCAGATCGAGTGATGATCTAGATCTAGTAGTGATGATCCAGATCCAGATCCCGATCAAGTGATGATCCAGATCCAGTTCAGTGAAGTTGATCCAGATCGAGAGATGATCCAGATCCAGTGATGATGTTCCATGATGATCAAGAGATGATCCAGACTTGAAGGATGACGATGAATTGAATATTAAGATGACTTGAAGACTCAGAAGACTCGAGATGCAGATGATGAGATGATCCAGTTGATACAGAGAAGAAGACCTGTGTTGAAAATTGTGTCGAAAGAATACCTTCCTAGTTAAGAGGGAGTGTTGATGTATTTGTAACTTCGGAGTGTATTCATTTATGTATCTTATGTATTGTAACCCAATGTTTATTCCGGGATGTATCTATTATGTATTTGAGTCATGTTGTCATGCCCCGATGTTCCGATAGGGAGGATCAATAATGTAAACAAGTCATGTCAAGTCATAGTGGGTAACTCTCCGATTGTGTAAGAGTTAAAGTCCCCATAGTTTCGGGGCACTAGGGTTATTAGACACTCCTAGAGATGTCAGCTCTAGTAAGTAATTGTTAAGTGAGGCCGACATGATTGAGTGCACTTCAAGTGAACGAAAGAATATAAATAGAGAGTGAGCCTCTCTATTTATAACACACATCACTCACTCACTAGAGTGTAGCACATAAGTGAGGAAGGAAAGACACTGGGACTAGACAAGAAGAAGACTACTGCTGTCGAGAGAGCATCTTATTGTTTTGGGGTTTTACATCTTGTGCTAATTCTATGTCTGAGGAAGTTGCGGGGTTTTCTCGATTTATGGTTTCCCCGATCAAAAACACTGTGTTCATTGTCTCTTGTGTTTGATTGTTGTACTTGTTATTCTCTCAGTAAATATCCTAACATAATGCTAGCTTAATGTTGAAAAACTAACAGTTAATGAATTATTTCCTAGGCCTGGAAGTATGGAAAAGTTCAGAAGGAATATTTCTCAACCAGGTAAAGTATGCAGTAGAGATATTGAAAATATTTGATATGTTGGAATGCAAAGCCATGGACAAATCCATGGACACACCTATGGATTCCAACCTGAAGTTGTTAGCTGATGACTCATTAGAGTTAGTGGATGTGACTCAATACAAATAGATTATTGGGTCATTGATGTATCTAACAAATACCATACCAGACATTTTTTTTGCTATGAACACCTTGAGTCAATATCTATTTCAACCTAGACGTGTTCACCTAATAACTGCAAAACATGTGATGAGATATCTGAAAGGGACTATAGACTTTTTTCTATACTATGATGGAAGCCATGAGTACAAACTGTATGGCTATATGGATGCATATTGGGCTGGAAGTGTATCAGACAAGAAAAGCACATTAGGTGGATGTTATAGTCTGGGATCTGCTATAATTTCATGGTTTAGCAGGAAACAGTCCAGTTTTTCTCTTAGCATGGCTGAAGTAGAATATATAGCAGCTTGCTTTGCTAGTTGTGAAGCCATATGGCTTCGGAAGCTGATGTCAGGTTTATTCAACCTGGATTTGGATACTACCATGATTCTATGTGATAACCAAAGTTGTATAAAGATGACAGAGAACCCAGTGTTCCATGATAGATCAAAGCACATAGAAATTCAATATTTCTACATTCGAGATATGATGCAAAAGGGAGCCATAAAGCTCCAGTATGTGAGTACTGATGAACAAGATGTTGATGTGTTGACGAAGCCTCTATCCTGGATAAAGTTCGAATACTTTTGAGATAAGCTTGGTGTTGTTCAAAAATACCTTCCTCGAAAGGGGGAGCAATGATGTTGCAGTGGGATTGTATCATCCCTGGACACTTGTCCTAAAGTGATCCGATGACTTCGGTCCTCAAGAATGAAGAGGGATTGTATCATCCTAGGACATCTATCCAGAATAGATCCAGTGACTTCGATCCTTGAGAATGTGGTAGGATTGTATCATCCTTGAACTTTTTTTCAGAACTGATCCAGTGACTTCGGTACTCGAGAACGTGGTAGGATTGTATCATCCTTGAAATTTTGTTCATAATAGATCCGATGACTTCGGTACTCGAGAATGTGGTAGGATTGTATCATCCTTGAAATTTTGTCCAGAATGGATCCAGTAAATTTGGTACTCGAGAACGTGGTAGGATTGCATCATCCTTGAATTTTTTTTCAGAACAGATTTGATGACTTCAGTACTCGAGAACGTGGTAGGATTATATCATCCTTGAACTTTTGTTCAGAACAGATCTGGTGACTTCGGTACTCAAGAACATGGTAGGATTGCATCATCCTTGGACTTAGTCCTAAAGTGATAGGGAGTGATTATCTCATAATTGAATCTGGTAACTTCAGTTGTTGAGAATGTGGTGAGATTGATCCTTGGACTTTAAGTCCAAAAGTGATCCAAAGATTTCCGTCTTCGTATTGTGGATTGTAGGTTGTTGAGGATGATGATGATGTTCCTGATCAAAATATCAGAATGTTATGATGATGATGTTACTGATCGAAAGATCAAAGTGTGATGATGATGATGTTACTAATCGAAATATCAGAATGTGATGATGATGATTGTTGATCAAAAGATCAGAATGTGATGATGATGATGTTGCTGATCAAAAGTTCAGAATATGATGATGATGATGATGCTGATAAAAAGTTCAGAGTATGATGATGATGATGATGCTGATTAAAATCTCAGAGTATGATGATGATGATGATGTTGATCGAAAGTTTAGATGATGATGTTGCTGATCAAAATGTTGATTGAGCGGTTAAAGTGTTGCTGATGCTAAATTCTGAAGATGAAGACTATATGTTGAAGAAGATGAAAAGATTCCAATGATTTATAGATGTATCACCTTGATGATGATGTTGATGATTCCCTCTCTCTCTTACTATTTTTGTTGTTGATGTTGTTGTAGAATACCCTTCTCGTTAAGGGGGAGTGCTGAATTATTGTAACTTCGAAGAATATTCTAAATATATTTTTGTGGTCCCCGATGCTCCTATCAGGAGAATTACTTTTATTACTTTGTGCCCCAATGTTCCTATCGGGAGAATTACTAAAAATAATAAGGAAGTCCCTTCCATTGTAAGTCAGGTCATTAGTACCCCAGTTGTGGTTACTCGAGCCTACATAGCTTAATTAGGATTACTCAAGCTTACAAAATTGAGTCTAATATTAAGTGAACGAAAGAATATAAATAGAGGGAGGCACTCCTCATTTGAGACACACACACTCACTTGTGTAGCACATAAGAGAGAGAGAGAGAGAAAGAGCTGTAGCTAGAGAAGGAGGATCAATCTTTTTGGGTTTTACCTTTTATATTTTTTAGGGCATCTATATTGCGGAAGCTTTTGCTGGGTTTTTCCCTTTAGGGTTTTCCTAGGATAAATTTGTGTTGTTCTTATGATACTATTTCTTTCAGTGATCCTTTCTATATGATTTTGTTATGAAATTGAAATTAAATGCTGATAATCTAGCTTAGCATATGGAATTTTAACATTCAATCCTTTTGATCCTTTTGTGGCAGCACTTCAATCCTTTCGATCCTTTTGTAGCAGTACTCTTGTCCTTCTTGATCCTTTGCATCCGCACTTCGATCTACTTGATCCTTTGTCGATGTACTTTTATCTACTTGATATTTTTTCGCCATGCTACATGTAGTACACATGATCTATTTGCAGCATGATCAATCCCAATCAATTTAGGACATAAGTCCAACGATGATGCAGTCCTCCATCAGCATGATCAATGAAATTGATCAGCTGAATCATCTACAACTAAATGTAGATATCAACCGCACCCGGTGCAGGCCCTATCATCTGTGAGGACTCATTGTAGACCATCCATAACACGAAGGTTAGGACCACTCCCAAGTGAGTGTTATACTATGGTATCTACACTCATGTGTAGGTATACTCTACCATGTAAGAGTATTTTCTGCAGAGCATATCTTGACCGCATTCAAAATGTCGACCCATCGTAGAACATCCATACCACACAGGTTAGGACCACTCCCAAGTGAGTGTTATACTACAATGTCCATGAGCATCATAGAGAATCCATACCACACAAGTTAGGACCACTCCCAAGCGAGTGTTATTCTATGATATCTACATATAAATGTAGGCATACTCTCCATACAAGAGTATTGTCTGTAAAGCATATTTTGACTGCATACAAAATGTCAGTCCTATCATCCATGAGGACTCATCGTAGAGAATCCATACCACAAAGGTTAGGACCACTCCTAAGAGAGTGTTATTCTATGTTATTCACAACTGAATGCACAGGTACTCCTCATGCGAGAGTAACACCTGTAGGGAAATCCTCATATAGTAAGGACCACTCTCATGCACATAGTGTTATACCTACCATCCTCAAGAGAGGATCATTGTCATCCATCACCGATTTCAGTCTCATGATCACTCCCCCTTTCCTAGGAGGATCCATATTATCAACCTACTCCCCCTTTTTTCGAGAGGGGTTCATGTCTTCTACCTATTATTCCTTTCCGAGGAGAGTCCATATCTTCAAATTGTTCCTCCTTTTAGAAGAAGGTCCATATCTTCATCATCTGTAGTCCCATCATTGTTCCTCCTTGTGAGGAAATTCTTTTCGAACTACACCAATATTGTCATGAAAATATTCAAACTTCACTCGATATAGAATATTTTTAGTACATCCAAAACTTGATCATCATTACTCACATACTTGAGTTTTATATCTCCCTTTTGTACCATATCCCTTATATAAAAATATCAGATTTCTATATGCTTCGATTTGTCATGGAAACTATATTCTCTGTCATCTTTATACAACTATGGTTGTCACAGAGAATTACTATGGTGTCCAAATCCATGTCAACTAATCCTGACATCAACTTCCGAAGCCATATCACTTCACAACAGGCGGAGTAAGCTGCAATGTACTCTATTTCAGCTGTACTGAGAGAAACACTGGAATGTTTCTTACTAAACCATGAGATCATGGCGGATCCCAGAAAATAACATCCACCTGAGGTGCTCTTCATATCTGTGACATTTCCTTCCCAATATGAACCTATATATCCATAAAATATATAGTCATGATCTCTCCCATAGTAGAGTCACAAATCTATCATACCTTTAAGGTACCTCATCACATGATTTGCATCTATCATGTGAACCTGTCTAGGTTTAACTAGATACTAACTTAATGTGTTCACATCAAAGCATATATTTTGCCTTGTGCTCATTAGATACATCAATGAACCAATAATATATATGTACTGAGTCATATCTACTAACTCTAATGTCTAATCAAACAACAACTTCAAGTTGGTGTCCATGGGTGTGGCCATGGATTTACAATCCAACATATCAAATCTTTTCAAGATTTATACTACATACTTTCCCTGATTCAGAAATATTCCTTCTGGGCTCTACCACACTTCCAACCCTAGGAAATAATGCATCAATACAAGATATTTCATCTCAAATTCTTTAGCTAGCTTCTTCTTGTAATCCTTTATATGTTTCTCATTTCCAGTCAGAAATAGATCATCCACATAAAACAATAGTATGACTGGTTCATCATCCATAATCTTCATATAAAGGTTACGATCAACTTTACTCTTGGTAAATCCCATGCTTGTCAAGAATCTATATATTCTTCCATACCAAGCTCTAGGATCTTACTGTATTCCATACATATCCTTTTTCAACTTGCATACATGAGTCGCTTTATATTCGACTTAAAATCCTTGTGGTTGCTTGGTGTAAACCTCTTCCTCAATCACACCATTAAGGAATGTTGTCTTTACATCCATCCAGTGTAAGTCCCACTCATCATGGAAGCAAGTTCCATGATAGTTCTGATGGAAGTATACCTTTCTACTGGAGAAAATATATCTTCATAATCAATCCCCTTTTTCTAAGAGAATCCTCTAGCCACAAATCTTGCTTAGTACTTTTCAATACTTATATCGGCCGCATGTTTTATCTTGTAGATCCATTTTGAAGATACCACACTCTTATTTTATGGTTTAGGAACTATATCCCAAACATCATTCTTCATGATCGACTAGTATTCTTCCATAATTTATTCAACCCATTCTTTCTTTTGAGAATCTTCCTCATAATTGGAGGTTTCTTGATCATAATATCACACATCAAAGCTACATAGCTGGAATATGGCTTTGATATTTTGCCAGTTCTTGTGGAGCCTTATGGAGCTCCATATCTCTCTACTTCTTGTATGATTTCTTGTACCCAAGAAATTTTTCTCTTTCGAGAGATATCCATAGTAGGGGTTTCCTAAGGTTCTAGCATGTCATGATCTTCTAATGATACTATTTTAGGAGATGGTTCAACTTCTATCCTTCTGGGAGGTACATCCTCTTCATGTACTTCTTCAAACTGACACCTTCTAGATTTCTTGAGAGTTTTCTATTCATCAAATGTTACATACGTACTAATCTCGATATGATGGAATCCTGATATGTATATCCTAAAGGATTTGGAGACTTCACAGTATCCTACAAATATTCCCTTCTTTCCAAAAGGATCTAATTTGGTTCTCTTCTCTTTCGAAGTATGCACATATACTAGAAAACCAAATATATTGAGATGACTCACTTCAGGTTTCTTTCCTGTATCCATCTCTTCAGGAGTCTTGAATCCAAGAGCACTCTAAGATACTCTATTTTGTACATATGCGATTGTTCCTGCTACTTCAACCCATAAGTGCATAGGGAGGTCTTGGTAATGAATCATGGTATTTACTGCTCTCTTAATAGTTCTATTATTTCTTTCTGCAACACCATTATGTTGGGGATTATAGGGAGTGGTTAGTTCCCTCTTGATTGCTTCCTCCTTATAGAATGCTTCAAATTCCTTTGAAGTGTATTCTCCACCATTATCTGTCCTCAATGTCTTGATTCTCTTTTCTGAAATGTTCTCTATCAAGGCTTTGAATTCCTTGAATTTCCTGAACACTTCACTCTTGTTCTTCAAGAAGTATATCCAAGTATTTATTGAATAGTCATCAATATTCATATCCACTTAAGGATATAGAGGGCATAGGACAACACACATCATAATGAAGTAGTTCTAATGTACTTTTGGTCTTTAATTCACTTTTCAGAAAGGGATTCTTTATATTATTTCCACTTGCACATACTTTGCAAGTACCCTCATGATAAATATTCAAATATGGTAACCCTATTACCACCTTGCTCACATAGGGAAATGATTTGTATTTAATGTGGGAAAGCCTTCTATTCCACAATTCAATTGAGCTGGTAGTGTCATAGACAAGGGATGTCTCTAGATGTCCTTTGAATTTATATAGTCCTCCTTCTTCTTCTCTAATGACCATAGCATATTCAAGTGTCTTTAATTTGGACCACATTAGTACTTTTCCTTGGAAAGTAAGTTCTTTTTCAAACCTGGTACATACAATACTTCCTTCATCTTCATCGAAGTCCCAGAGTCAAGCTTGTAGCTTGATTCACCAATACCTTTGATGGGATATTGATAGTCATCTCCCAATGATACTTTCTAGGGAGAGTTATTCTCCTCAAGTCTTGACAGTGATTGTTTCTTCCCTGTCATATTCTTCAAGGCACCACTATCAATAAGCCATCTGTCGTCTACAGGTGTTACCAATAATCCATGTGTCGCCTATAGGTGTTATCAATAAGCCATGTGTCTTCTATAGATATGTTGCTGCTATGATTTTGAATAGAACACTAATGAATCTAGTCTAGCATATAAAATCTTAACATATTCAAGAAATATGCATCTTCTAATGCTTCTATCTAATCTAGATTTCTAAATCATCAAGACAATGTATTTTTCACTCTCTCTGGATCATTCCTAGGGTTTGATTTCCAGTTTATTTCTATTTTGCACTTAATGTCTAATAGAAAATAGAACATGAATAAATCGTCCCCTTAATTCTTACTAAACATATATTTTTCTTGTGGGTCTTTGTACTAATAATTACAAAGTATTTCATAGTAAATTATGTTTTGTAACTTTAGGATTCCTTATTTCAATTAAAGTAGCGTATATAATTTGTATAGTTCAAGTTTGATCAATTGCAAATTGAAAAAAGTAAAAGTTGCATGACTAAAAATTGATAGTTTTCCATCTTTTATGAACTTGAGATATGTATCATTCACTTTGGTATAGATCCTAAATTCAAGTGAGCAAGATTAAATTGAATTGTATCTATCAAAATTGTATGGGGGTCAAGTTCATTTATTACTCTCAAGTTATTATTGAAATCATGCTTCTCAAAGAGCCCTCAAATGTAACCCCAAATATATTTGATCCAACGATTCTTATTTTTATCATTAGGAGGGGAGATCAACAACTAAAATGTAAGTATTCTGCTTGGAAAGTTGATCCTATAATCCTAACAAAAGTGTTCATATTATAAAATTTCACTTTGAGAAAAAATGGAAGTTGCTTCAATATATATGAATTGTCTTTGCTACTCACAAATATCACACAATTGATTCTATTTCCTCAAGCATGCCTTTATGGGACTACAACCTATGACATCTTTGCTTGTTTCTCAAGAAGTCTAACACCTTCTTCTGCCAATGGAAATAATCAATAAGTTCAAGTCCAAGGTCGCTTTCTCATGAAACCATGTAAATTCTAAGTGGACGATGAATAAACTAAGCTATATTAAAAATATGTCATTTCATAAGAAAGATTGAAAGCCACGAGCCAAAATCTTATAAACATCAGGTTCTCCAAAATTATCACAATTTCAACCAATCATAGAAGCCCCTCATCAAGGTCACTTTTTCAAATATAAATATATCAATAAAGACTATAATGGAAAGTTAAACAAAGGGAAGAGGGAACATGATCCCATAGAAATGGATGAATTTTAATGGCGTCAAGCATGAGTGTAGGAAAAGGTTTCATGTCTCAATGTTTTCCATTGTATATTGAATTGTGTTTTTTCTTATATGGTTCTCTATAAATTTAGGTGTTGAGAGTTATGACTAGTTCTGATTTGTTTCTATAGTGAAAATCAGGAGCTAAGACCATTTATGCAGTGAATGAGCAGTGATTGGAGCTTTGAAACTCAAGTTCTTGTGGAAGATAAAATGGGATCTCACACCATTGAATACTGAAGTTAATGGCGAGCGATTCATGAATTTCCAATTCTATGATAATTCTAATCATGCAATAAGTGAAAAGAAATAATCCCTAGTGGCTATTTGAAATTTGTCCCAACATTTTTTTAAGTAATAACATGGGATTAAATTAATCCAAAAAATAATTTTCAAAGACGTTTATTCACAAACGGATTTGCTCATAGAGGATTGATTTAGGGAATTATAGTCACATATTTTGGAGTCATCCTCTCAATTTTTCTATGTCACTAGTGAACTTGGTATCCCTTTATTTCTATCAAACTAATCTCCCTTGACCACGCCAAACTCTCCCAATTTATCTCCTCATGGATCACACTGAACTCTCTCGGTACTTTCTCTCCTCGTGACTCAAAAAGCATTACGACTGGTACTTAATAATTTTCTCTGCTCACTTGCTCACAACTTACAAAGCATCAAGTGAAATACACAAATGAAGTTGGGTGTGCGTTGGAGAGCTAAGTATTTTTTCCCTTTTTGTTTTTTATTTGTTTTTTTTTTATATATTTAAGTTTTGTAATTTATATTTATTATTCTAATATGTGTGTATGTGATTTTTTCATATATATATAATTTTTAAAAAACAATTGAAAAAAATAAAGAACTGAATGATGATGTTAGTGATGACAACGATGGTAACATTGGTGACGATGTGTTATGCAACCAAGACCCATATATAGCATAAAAAGAGTAGAAATAGACAATAAGAGAGTAATACAAGCCTAAAAAATGAGTAGCAGAGATATATAGCAATCCTCTTCAAGGGAGGAACTTCCTTAAACAATGTACTGAGTACACAAGACAAGATAAGATACTATGATGACTAAAATGAGAATATCTCCTTCCTATATATAGGAGATAAAGGTGTACAATAACAACTAATAAACCCACTAATAGACCCAAGCCTACATAAATAATATGTAATGCACCACAATATAGGGGTAATGTGCCACACTATATTGTGTAATGTGTCATCATTAAGAGCTTAACATGCCCCTCGCCTTTAAAAAGTGTTGTCCTCAACCCTGAAGTAGTTCTGGACGTTGCTTTATGAAGGACTCAACTTCCCATGTTGAATCTTCTGTGGGTAAGTTCTTCCATTTAATGGGATACTCTAAAATTGATCAATTTCAAAGCTATCTAGTTTGTATTTTAGTAATTTCTTCAGGCTCCAAGATGATTTTTCCTTCCTCATCAAATTCCGATAACCTCACTTGAACTGGTAGCTTGTCACCGATTACCTTCTTTAAACAGGAAACATGGAAAACTGGATGGACTCGTGAAGATGTAGGTAGTTCCAATTTGTAGGCCATACTACCAATCTTTTGTAACACCTTGTAGGGACTGTAGTATTTAGGTGATAATTTATTATCCTTCTTGGTCTTCTTCAGGGACATCTATTTGTATGGTTGTAGTCTTAAAAATACCCAATCCACAACATTAAAGCTCTGTTCACTACAATGTTGATATGGTTGTTGTTTGATTCGATTTTGTGCTAGATTTAGGTTGTCCTTTAAGAGTTGAAGAACTTGTTGTTGATGCTCCATGTGGTCTTACACTGCTTGAATCTTAGATTCTCTTAGTGAAGATGTGATGGATGGTGGATGGTAGCCATACAATGCCATAAATGGGGTCATTTTTTATGATGTATTGAAGGAAGTATTATACCACCATTCTTCCAAGGGTAACAACTTGACCCATTCTCTTTGTTTGTCAGTTGAAAAAACTTGAAGATACCCTTCCAAACATTTGTTTACTATCTCTGTTTTTCCATGACATTGAGGGTGATAAGATGAGATTTGAGCCAGTTGAGTACCCAAACAAGAAAATAATTCGGTCCAAAAATTTCCAGTGAAAATGGGATCCCTATCACTTACTATAATATTTGGAGTACCATGTAGTTTTTGTACTGTCTCCATAAAAGAATTGGTGACAATGCTTGCTTTGATGGGGTAAGATAGTGTACATAAGTTTGCATATTTAGTAAGTCTATAAACAACCGCCATGATGACACTCTTTCCTTCATAATTTGGTAAACCTGTGATAAAAAACATCAAGACCTGTGTCCACCTTTGGATTCAGATTGAAAGTAGTTGTACAAGACTAGGGGTCTTAGTTGTTTCCACTTTATTTTGATGGAAAACAAAACATTCTGTCACAAATTTTTTAAAGTCAGTTTTAAGACTTTCCCAAAAAATATTTCTTTACCCTATGGTAGGTTTTTAAGAAACTTGAGTTCCCTCCTATGGGTGAAGAGTGGAATTCAAAAATTACCTTTTGCTTGAGCTCAGAACTCTTACCAAGATATAAGCGATCCTTGTACCATAGCAAGTCCTCTTTCCACCTAAATGTATTAGAGGCACTCAGATCCTACTGTAGCTTTTGAATAAATGTCCATATATTTTCTTCATTTTCTTCATTTGTCCATTGCTTCAGCTATCCAATCTATTTGGATGATCGAAATAGCATAGAGTAATGCTTCAACATCCTCATCTTTCCTTGAGAGTGCATACGCGACAACATTTTTCTTCCCCTTTTTGTAGATGATTTCAAATTCACATCCGAACATCTTTGTTACCCATTTTTGTTTCTCTTTTGAAGATAGCCTTTGTTCCAAGATGTATTTAAGGCTATAATGATCATTTTTAACCTTTAAATGTCTCCCTATAAGGTAGGGGCACCATTTCTTCAAGGAATGTAGTATTTCCAACATTTCCTTTCCATAAATGGGATTTTTAAGTTCTTTCCCTTGATTGGATGACTTATGAAAGAAATAGAGTGTCCTTCTTGCATTAGTACAGCTCCAATTTCATTTCCTGAAGCATCACAATCCACAATAAAGGTTTTTGTGAGGTCTAGTGTTTCCAAAATAGGAGCTTTACACATGGCCTCTTTGAGTTGTTGAAAGGCTTGAGTTTCCTCTAGAGTCCAAGAAAATGCATCTTTCTTCAGTAACAATGTTAGAGGAGCTGATATTCGTCCATAGGTCTGAAAAAACTTGCGGTAGTGCCCTATTAGACCTAAGAATCCTCGAATATTCTTTTGGGTTTTGAAAATCATCCAGTCCATCATGGATTTATTTTTTTTAGGGTCTACCTTGGCACCTTCATGAGATACAATATGATCCATATACTCTACCTCATTTATCTAAAAGAAACATTTTGAGGGTTTTGCATACATTTATTTCTCCTTTAGTAGTTGTGGTACCCTGTCATCATGTTGATCATGTTCTTCCCAACAATTGCTATAGATTAGTATATCATCAAATAATACTAGCACAAAATTTCTAAGGAAAGGCTTGAAAATAGAATTCATCAAACCCTGAAATGTGGAAGGTGAATTTGTTAGACCAAATGGCATGACCAAAAAATCATAATGACCTTCATGAGTTCTAAATGTTGTTTTGGGGATGTCTTCATCCTTCATTCGAAACTGATGATACCCATAACCAAGATCCAACTTTGTGAAGACAACTGAACCATGTAGTTCATCTAACAAATCATCAATGACGGGAATGGGAAACTTATCTTTAATGGTGATCTTGTTGAGCTCTCTATAATGAGGACACATACACCATGATCCATCTGGCTTGGGTACCATTACCATTGGTGCAGAGTAAGAACTTTGGCTAGTCCTAATTATGCCAACCTCTAACATTTCAGCCACCATACACTCAATTTCACACGTTTGGATATAGGGATATCAGTAAGGTCTAATGTTAGGAGGAACACTTCCTAGAATTAAGTGGATAGCATTATCAAAGCCATGAATAGGTGGAAGACCTTTGGGAATATCTTCAAATACCTTGGAATGCTTATTAATGACCCTTTGGGGGTCTGGGGAGATTGGAAACTTTGAGGTTTGAACATCTAATGATCATAATTGTGCAACTATACCTTGATGTCCCCTTTTTAACAACTTTGACATACCATTAGAGCTTATCACTTTTCTTGGTTTTCCTATGATACCATTTAACTCATATTCTTTATCTTCCCATGAATTTTTCATGATTTTTTTTTTAAATTAAAGGCCACTGTTCCCAATGATTGTAACCATTTGAAACCCAAGACAACATCGGCACCACCCATTGGGATAGCAATCATTGGAATATTCAATACATATTCCCTGATAGCCAGATTGATATTATGGCATTTCCTTGAGCAGTTTATAGTTCCTCCGGCTGCAATCATTACTTGAAATTTTGGTGTTGGATAAACAAAGCAATTAATAACTTTGGCTAATTTACAGTGAATGAAATTATGAGTACTACCAGAATCAATCAACACTGTTACCTTCTTATTTTTTATGTATCCTTCTATCTTGAGAGTTTTAGGAGTGATAATTCCATCCGCTACATGACAAGATACTGTGGGATTGTTTTCTTCTGAAGTAACCTCTTCTAATTCTTTTGAAGTCACCTCTTCTTGAGATGCTTCCTCTTCTTTTGGTTCCTCCTCTTCACAATATATGTAGAATAATTTCTTCTTTTTGCACTTATGTCCATTGCTATACTTGTTGTCAGAATTAAAGTATAATGCATTTACTCTTCTTTCATATAGTTTTCGAGGTTTCAACCTTTGTGGTGGTTTAGAAGAAGGAACATTGTTTTCTCTATAAGTGTTGGAGGACTTTTTGGTAGTCATTGCCATAATTTTATTTTCAACCTTCATTGCCATCATGAAAGCCTTCTCTAGAGATGATGGTTCAAAGAGACGCACCTCTTGTTGAATGTTATCTTTCAAGGTTCCAATAAAGAGATCTAACAAATTATCTTCTGAAATATTCTTCACTCTAAGACTTAGCTGCTGAAATTGCTTGATGTGATCTGTAACTGAAACTTTTTTCTTGAGATTTACCAATTGACTAAAGAAGGTGTTTCTATTTATATCCCCATTATTTGCAATCAATTATTCTGTGAATATAAACCAAGAGATAATATATTCCTTTTTACGGTCACAAAGCCATTGGTACCATACAAACTGATCAGGTTCTAAATACAAGGATGCAATAGTTACCTTTTGCATGGTGGGCATGTGGTGTAGATCAAAGAATTGCTCCATCTGAAAAATCCACATGATTGGATCCTTTCCATCTAGCTTTCTCTTGTCAATCTTGGGGATAAAGTAGTTTCTTGGACCTGAATTGAACCCATGATGTTGTAGTGAATCATCAAATTTTGAGGACTCCAACTTTCTACTCTCCAATTGTTTTTCAATTTTCTCCAAACGTGACTGTAATAAGTCATCGTTTTCCTCCTTATCCTCTTCTTGAGTAGATAATAAAGGAATAAATGTATGTTTGATATCCTTTATAAACTCCTTTAAGTCTTGAATATCTTACTTACTAGCCATCTATTTCATATCCTCTTTAGCAGCCATCTTCTTTTCCAATTTAGCAAAGTCATCAATTTTCACATTTCCTTTAATCATATATTTCAACTTGGACACTCTAAAAGAAATTTCTTCCATTTCCTCGTATGTCGGGGATGAATCCTCTAGGGGTTTGAGTGGAGTGTGATTCTTTCCACCTCCTTTTGTTTGAATTTTTAACAATATCACACCCTAGGTTTTACCACAAATATATACTTATAGTAAAAGTTATTCAAATGCAAAATGATGTACCTTTTCAAACCCTAATTGGATTATTGGTTTAGGGGCGACTTGTAACTTAGGTAAAATTTGAGTTGTGACCACTATGAGTCTGAAACTTTGGCTTGTAGTATCTTGATATTTCCTATTTCCAATTTCATAGGTCTGGCCTAATTTGGATGAGTCAACAAAAATGTATAGCAAATATACCAAAGTTTCTTGTTTTTGGCCTATCCAGAGGAGTGCACTTCTACTGTATGCCACGTGTACACTATTTTGTTTATGTATCTGAAACTTATAGCATAGATACCCTGGTCCCTCTTCTTTCATATGCAACTTGTCTCACTCCATTTCGATCTCAGATTCCTCATATATGACCTTTTTCCCAAGAACACTTGTTTTAGACTAGCTATAGGACTAGTAAAAAACCTAGATTCCTCTGCAATTATCTCTGAAACATTAATGGATCAGGATATGAATTTTGTACTGAAGATATTTCAACCTGTTTTGGAAGTGGTTTTTTTAACCTCAATCTTTGAATCCTTGTATAACAACAGTTGTAGAGAAAGTTACAAGATGACTCATTTTGCATAATCCAATCCCGAGGAAAGAGCTCTGATACCAAATGTTATGCAACCAAGTCCCAAATATAGAATAAAAAGAGAAGAAATAGAAACAAAGAGAGTAATCCACGCATAAAAAATGAGTATCATAGATATATATAAATCCATTTTGAGGGAGGAACCTCGTTACACAATGTACTGAGTACACAAGACAAGATAAGATATTATGATTACTAAAATGAGAATATCTCCTTCCTATATATAGGAGATAAAGGTGTACAATAAAAACTAATAAACCCACTAATATACCCAAGCCTACATAAATTA
Source organism: Pseudotsuga menziesii (assembly GCA_001517045.1). NCBI lineage: Eukaryota > Viridiplantae > Streptophyta > Pinopsida > Pinales > Pinaceae > Pseudotsuga > Pseudotsuga menziesii. The sequence continues at coordinate 595,410 of LPNX011130453.1, forward strand.
TATGTAATGCACCACAATATAGGGGGTAATGCGCCACACTATATGTTGTAACATGTCATCCTTAGGGGATTAACATGATGATGTTGTTGGTGGTGATGATAATGATAATGTTCGTTATGCCGATGATGATGATAGAAATCAAAGAGTTCATTATCATAAGGAAATAATTTGTGAATAAGGAGCCCCTTGTTATTTTTTTTTCTTCTGAAACCAACGTTTCAGACTACCAAATAATTGAGTCCATTGCCATGGAGAAAAATGAGAACATGAGAAAGAAATGAAGGATGGAGGGATTCTAAGCAATAAATAGGTGGTTGGGGAAGAATAAGCAATTGAAACTAACCTATATTTTCCAATTCCCTTTAATTTTATTAATGAAATAGTCATCTTTATTTAAATTATTATTTCTTTTTCTCTATTTCTATAGCCTCCCGTATCCTTTTCTTGTTATAGTTGTCTTCCCTAAAAATAAGAGAATCTTTTTCATCGATGAGATGTATTGTGTGAATGCTCCGCTAGAGAATATTTTTTTGTTCGTCCATGGATATATCAAGTGAATGTTCCTTGAGACGGGTTTTGAAAGAACAACCCATTTCTCCAATATAAACCTTACCACACGAACAAGGAACTTCATACACTCATTTTTATTGTCTCTGGTCCAACACGTCTTTGGAAGAATCAACAAACCTTTCGATAGAGTTCGGGGAAAAAATACAGCATTGATCGCTCTTTTTCTCAATATCTTATCGAGACTATAAGTGGTTCCTTTAGTATAAGGAAAGGTAATCATGGGGACCTTAAAATATTTTTCCGTGATGGTTTTCATTATTGATTTCTTTATTGACTTGTTTATCATGGTAACCATTATTCTTAAAAACATTCTGAGGTGATCTAATTCATTCTTGAGGTGATCTGCATGTGAATTTATTTTCTCTCTAGCAGTAAGCATTCTAATAATGCTAACCTTTTGGGTAGGGTGATCGTGAGAAATTGCATGAAGATACCTATATGTGTGTGTGTCCTTTTCATACACCTAATATTCCAATGCCCCATCCTCTTTGTTGGTAAGAAGAACATCTAGAAAGGGAAATTTTCCATCTTTTTCTATCTCAATAGTGAATTTTATATGTTGGATAAACTATTAAGGTGAGCAAGGAACTCATGCAACTTTTCTATCCCATGGTGCCATTTAGCAAAGATATCATCTGCATACCTTTTTCATTCATTTGGGGTAATAAGGAAAGAGTTGATGGCTTTCATTTCGAAATGATCCATGTAAATTTTAGCAATAACCAGAGACAAAGGAGACCCCATCGCCACACCATAAATATTCTCATAGATATTACCATGATAAGAGAAAAACGTAGACTTTAAACAAGTTCTTACCAAAATGGCAGTGTCGGTATCCGTAATGATGATGATGATGATGATGATATTGGTAACTAGATCATATTCATCATTTTATTCATTGTGGTCATCATCGTCACCATAAATATGATCATCAATCATTATCAGCATCTTCAAAAACAACAACAACATCATCATCATCGATAGCATCATCGTCGTCATCATCATCATCATCACCATCCCCATCATAATCTTCATCAACATCATAATCATCACTGGCATCATCATCAACATCATCATTTTCATCACCATAATCATAATCATCATCATTAAATGATCATCGTTTTCATCATCATAAACATCATCATTGTTAGAAAAATCATCTTCATTGTCATCATTGTCATCATCATCATCATCGTCATCATCATCATCATTGTCATCATCATCATCATCATCATCATCATCACTATTCATCATTGCAATCATCTTAAACAACAACACCACCATCATCATCACCATCCTAATTGTCGTCATGATCATGATCAACATCATTGTCATCATCATCAACATTATCATCATTAACAACATTATCAACATCGTCTTCGTCATCATTATCATCATCACTATTCATCTTCAAAATCATCATCATCATCATGCACCCTTTATCTCACATGTTCACCCAAGATTATTAAGGGTGTCCAAATGGTGAGCCTACAATGACCAATTATTTATCATGTACAGAGTGTGGTGTGCATTCTACTAAGCCTATTTTTTAAAATTTCCCCTTTGTTTGTATTTACTCTATTTGAAAACTTTCCATCTTGGAAGATTCATTGTGGGAAAATCACCCATAATTTTGGGAATATCAAAGAGGTTTAGGTGAACAATGTATCTAGCTTCATCCCTATAGCGTTACTTTAAATTATTGACCAATGTAAATATTGTGGCATGCGTTTTACTATAAGTCCATTTTGGTAAATTTACACTTTGTTTTTATAGATTGTTGTTTGAAAACTTTCCATCTTGACATATTTATTCTAGGAAAATGACCCATCATTTTAACAATTTAAAAGAGGTTTTTATGAACAATGTAACTATATTCAACTATGTGGTTTTAATTTCAATTATTAACCAATGTACAAATGGTGACATGCATTTTACTAAGAAATTCATAGCTTGGATTTACGCATAAGTTGTTTGAAAATCGATCATGTTGGAAAATTCATTGTGGGAAAATGACCCATATTTTTGGGATACTAAAAGAGGTATTTGCGAACAATGTAACTAGCTTCAGTATTGTGGTTTTACTTTCAATTATTGACCAATGTACATAATGTGGCATGCATTTTACTAAGCTCATTTTTGAAAATTTACACTTTGTTTTTCCTAACTCTGTTTGAAAACTTTCCATCTTGGTAGATTCATTGTGGGAAAATGACCCATCATTATAGAAATCTGAAATATTTTTTTGTGAAAAAATTATGTATATTCACGTCTATGGTTTTTACTCAAATTGTGGCATGCATTTCACTAAACCCATTTTTGCAGATTTACACTTTGTTTTACTAACTATTGTTTGAAAACTTGTCATCTTACCAAATTCATTGTGGGTAAATGATCCATCAGTTTAGGAATATGAAAGAGGATTTTGTGAGCAATGTAACTAAATTCATGCTTGTAGTTTTACTTTCAATTATAACCAATTTTTTTACCGTGGCCTTCATTTTACTAAGCAATTCATAGCTTGAATTTGAGCATAAGTTGTTTGAAAAGCTGCCATATTAGCAGATTCATTGTTGGAAAATAACTCATCATTTTGGGAAATTGACAGAGGTTTTTGTGAACAATATAAATATGTCCAGTATGGTGTTTTTACTTTCAATTATCAATCAATGTATAGACTGTGGTGTTCATTTTACTAAACACATTTTTGAAAATTTACCCTTTAGTTTTACTTACTATTTTTTGAAAACTTGCCATCTTGGCAAATTCATTGTGGGAAAATGAAACATCATTTTTTTTGAAAGAGGTTTTTGTAAAAATATGTATAGATTTATCCCTGTGGTTTTACTTTCAATTAGTGACCAATTTTAATACTCTAGCATGCATTTTACTAATCCATTTTTTGCACATTTACACTTTAGTTTCACCAAGTCTTGTTTGAAAGCCTACCATCTTGGTAGATTCATTGTTGGTAAATGACCCATCATTTTAGGAATATGAAAGAGGATTTTGTGAACAATGTAATTAGCTTCAGGCTAGTGGTTTTACTTTCAATTATTGACCAATGTATATGCTTTGACATGCATTTTACTAAGCACTTCATACTTTTAATCTAAGCATAAATTGTTTGAAAATTTTCCACCTTGGAAGATTGATTGTGGGTAATTTACCCATAATTTTGGGAAAATGAAAGAATTTTTCATGAACAATGTAAATGACTTCAATCCTATAGTTTTACATTCAATTGTTTACCAATGTACAAACTCTGGCATGTATTTAAATAAGCCCATTTTTTAAAATTTACACTGTTTTTACTGACTCTGTTGGAAAACTTGCCATCTTAGCAAATTCATTGTGGGAAAAATGACCCATCAATTTAGAAATTTGAAAGAGATTTTTGTGAAAAAATTATCTATATTCATCCCTACAATTTTACTTTCAATTATTGACCAATGTACATACTGTGGTGTGCATTCTTTTAATCCCATCTCCCCACATACATCTTCTTCTTGATCATTAACATCTTGATCTTCAGGAAATGTATAATTTATGGGCGATTCTCTTGGATCAAATATAACAAAAAATGACCAACCTTCTCTACTTGGTACCTTTGAAAAATAATGCCCACATAGGGATTTGTATTTTTCTTGTACCTATTATTATTATTAATCATGGTAAATCCATTGTCCTGATCAATAACCATCCTTTAACCACCTTGCAATAACCATCTATACCACCTCACCTTAAAGACAACCACTTTGAAGTATTTAAAGTCTATATCTGATATGTCTTCCAAATATCCATAGTACCTCAAATTCGATGCGATTGGATGTCTATCACCCCTATGGGAAATATTAGTAACCTGGACAATTGCAGTTATACCACTATCGCGTGTTTTTCTTTGTCATCCAACTGTTTGGTGCAATATTTTCTACCATTGCACCACGTAGCCTTATGATGTGTCACATGCATTCTCAACATGTTATAAATGGATTTTCAAGAATTGGTAAGTATATGTATAAGATAATTTGCGAGAAAAAAACAATTCTGGGATTTGAAATATAAAAACGAAAGTTAGATATTGCTTACATTTCTATCTTTTGCACCATATGTTATATCAATTTCCTGTTGGGTTATATCTATATTATGATCCAAATAAAATATTATGATCAATTCTTCCACCCTATTCCCTAATAAGGCACCATAAACTTGATCATCACATCATTCTATCCATCTCTTCGTCCAATCGTGATTATTTGCAATGTATAAATGATTGCATCCCACTCTATACTACCTAGAACAATGGAAAAAAAGATTTAGTTAAACAACTAAGCTACTAACCAATCTACCAATCTACTAGAAGCATGTATGAATATATTAAATAAAAATAAAATATGTTACCTTTCACTTTTCTCCATGTACCTTTTCCCAACAACACTTCCCCTTTAAACTTGTTGGTGTAATTGGCATGCCAAAGGAGAAACACATCCATATCACCCACTAGTTGGGGTGATTACTCACTAAAACATACAGTGGATTGATATAACATGTATCCTTCAATCATCGAGCCTTTTGGACATGATATTTTTCTAACAAAGGCCTTCAATGTTTTCAAGTACCTTTCCACCAACCACATTGACCATGTGTGTACGATTCCACATATTTTAATCTCTTCCACTAGGTGTATAAGGTAGTGTTCCTATCCATTGAAAAAAGTTGGAGGAATATACTTTTGCATCTCAGACATTATATGGGGAATTTCTCTTTTCCAATACTTGATATCTTATTTATTTATTTACTTATACGACAATCACCTACAAGAGAAAAGAAATTTTATTTTCCTACATTAAAATATATAAGGTAAGAGAAGCAAGTATTGACAATGTAAACACTCATTAATTCAACTATAACTTTACACATACCTCATGTAATTGCAAAGATCATAAATAACCTTTGTTATGTTATTGTCAAATCTATTATCTAGAGAGAGAGCTAGAATATACTGCAACAAGGATGCAACATATATTACTAACAAATGATATGTATATCATTACATATAATTTTAATATAAATAGAAATGAATTACTAACAAAAAATGTATATATATCATAAAATAAAAGGTTAAAAATGTCGAACCTTGATAAATATATGTCAATCATGAGTTTTAGCCCCACCCAAATCACCTTTCTTTGTTACTATATTTCTTATGTTTGAATCAAAACCAATGGGAAATTTTATCTTCTGTGCAACTTTTTTTACAACAATGCTCTCATGCTTTTCTAATAACCATGGAATATTAGTGGAATTCCCACTATCATAGAAATGATTCAAATTTTGCAATGAGTTGGATTCTTGAATGTCACTTATATTTTTTACATTTTTTTTTCTTGTTTTCCTCCCATCTATAATTTTCCACAAGCACTCTGTGGAATTATTTCCAATATGCATTGTGTCAAACAAACAAGGTACTTGTAGGTGCTCACACTATGACAATTGACTTGAGTCGGGCAGGTTATAATTTCAACCCCCATGGAATCTGACCATGACGACCTTTGAGAATTATCAATGAAATATTAAAATTTTTTATTAGTCATGGTAAGTATGAAAATTTGAAAATAAATACAAGTGACTAATAATGAAGTACTAACTACAAACAAATATTGATTACCATGGATCTTATAAAATGCCTTTTTCCATAGTGGAGGTATCATTCTTCGTGGATTTTTCCCACTCTCTTCCTTACCATTAAAGTCATTTTTTTAGTAGTCCAATACCTATGGTCCTTATGGAGAAAATGCTTAAACTCATTGTACACCTTCTTTCCTAAAATTCTTGAACGTTTAGATATTGTTCTTGGACAACATACATGCATATTTTCCCTTTGTTAGAATCACTGCAAGTTATGGAATAGTGTCAATATATAGAATTCCACAAATTATAAAATGAGTTTCAATAATAAATGATGCATAGAGATACATTGGAAATTTACATACCACAAAAATGTGCAAGACTGGGTGCATCATGAATTGTCCATGTAAGTATTCCATGTAATTGAAATTTCTTTTGTCCTATAGGTTTGGAGATTTTGGACATACTAATGCTATCCCATAATTTTAAAATTTCACCTATAATAGGCTTGAGATATATATCCATATTCTTTACATGGTTCTTACTAGTATTTATTTGAAACGTATCATACATAATTAATAAGTTCTTGATCATTCAACAATGGAAAAAAAGGGTTTCTTATATTACTGTTTCAATAAATAAATCCCTAGTGGAATTTGGGTGTAACCACCATAGAGAGAATTCCGTGAAATGAACACTCAACAATCAAAAAGAAAAAACAAGTTTACAACAATTTGCAAGCAAACTTCATTCCAAATAAAGAAAAAATGTTTAAAGAATGACCAACTTGGAGTCCAACATCTTATGTATATTTTCCACAGTAGATTTTATTCGATCTACTCTGCAAATCTTCAAGATTCAATATGAATCAAATAAATATCAAAGAAACAAATAGTCATTGCTACCAAAGATAAGTTATAAACTAAATATCAATTTAAATATCCATATTGCAAGAACATTAATATTAAAAATAAGATCTTGGATTGGACAAGAAAGAGTGTCATTTTATATTAATAAGAAACAAGTTACAATTGGAATGATTTCACCTGATTTATGTTGCCAACACCATTCTAAAACTAGAGATATGGCATCCTCCATACCAAGTCCATAACACACTCATTCCAAACACACTCTAGAAAATATACCCAAAAGAATTTTTGCAATTATTTGCTATAATAAGGTCCTCCAATGGTGACTAAAAAGCACATTTCAGATAGGGGAATAAGGGTTTTGCATACTAGGGAAATAGGGCTTCAAATATGAAAGAATTCCAACATCATGAGGGTGTTCTCTATTAGATTGCACTTTTATTTTTTCCTCTCCTATAAATATTTACATTGATGGGGAGGAAGTTACAGAGGTTAATAGATGGTTATTTACGGGAATTGCAAATTGGGGAACGGAAGAAACCACCATTTCCCCATAAAATACTTTACTTTTTGTTTTACCCTCACACTGATAGGTATGTGGGATAGACACTATAAGGTCATGTGGATGTGGATTAGCCATATATAGGTTGCACGCCTCCTGGAAACCTAAGTTTTTGAGAGGTATTTCCAAGGATAGTTGTTGTTTTATAATTATTTAAGAATTAAGAGATATTACAAAATAGGAACAAGGGTAAGATCGATCATCATAATGTCTATGGGAACAATGTGGAAAAAGACACTATAACATATTCCCCTAATTTTTTAGGTCAGAGGGGTAGAAAATGGATGAAATCTATTATAATTCGTTCAAAGGTGAGTGGAGAAGTGACTTAGATGGTGTATCCCTGAAAACTAGCCATAGGCGGCACCTGAAAGGAACCAAGTCAAAAATACTCTTCACGAGGAGGGAATACCCATGATCACAAGTGACTAAAAGCATGGTCGTGAATCAAGTACATAGTGGACCCATGAGGTACATAAAAATAGTGGCCACGACCATGGAAATAGAAAGTGGATCCATGTCAAAAAGTAGATCATGTCCATGAAGATACAAAGTGGATCTATGTCTAAAATGAAAGATCATAGACACAAAATTACAAGGTGGATGTACATCTCATAATCAAGTGAAGGTATATGGAAATAAGACATGTACATATAAATTTCCATAAGAATCAGAGTCAAAATATGAGTAAGTGGAAACCTAATGTAACCTGAGTCATAGCATAAATATGTGATACTATATACAGATACGATGTCTTGAGACCGATCAGCACTGGTATGAGTCTAAACTATGTGAATAAATGTATTGGAGTCAAACATAGTAAGAAAACATGGGATTACCAGTCATTGATGTAAATCATTAACAAACACGATCCAACTCACTGATAATGATAACGAACTGAAATGTACCTAGTACAATCTAACAAGTGTGAATACCTATGTTGGTGTTGAACACTTATAGACTCTAACAATATAGGGATATTGATCTATTCTCACAATTGGTAACAAGGAAACTTGTCACCGATGAGTGTGAGCTCCAATGTACTAAAAGGACTCTAGACCACAATCATGGAATAGATGTGTTGAAGTTGTTGGGATGTGAATTATTGGAAGGAGGGAAATGAGATATCCCTCATCATCCAACACTAGGGTGTAGCATAAGACCAAATATTTGGTAGAACAAATGATTGTTCTAAAACGTACTTGACATGGTAAGGCTGACACAACAAAGTTAGGAAAGTTATGGGGAAGGGTTGACTTAGCTAAAATATTTCCCTCGAACAGAAGCACGACACAATAAGTGACTATAGAAGCAATGCCTCAAGAAGTGACATGATATAAGTTAGTGATGTATGAGATATCAATAGACTATTTCATGATGAATAGAATACTAACTAATCGATGGAGATAAAACATTAAAATTTTTAGCTTCCTAAAGACAAACTGTAACCCAAACTATAGAGACAATGACTCAAAACAATGTGCTTTTTTCAAGGGCAACACAACTTGTTTCCATACATAAGTAAGAACATGAATCCTTCCCATCCATCTTTTTGGAATATTTGATTTTTTTGTCTTTTTCATATTATAAAATCCTAAAAAGGGAAGAAAAGAATGTTATGGTACAAGGGAAGAAACAAGTTTCCAGGAAAGTGAAATGGCCCAAAGCGCATGTAACAAACATATGCATAATGCAAGGAACATGAGCAGGATAATGGCACTTAGGGTTTGTTTCTTCCTAGTAAAAGAGGTGTCACGTTGTAAAGGAAAAGTGATGCAAATCTTTGCGAAAATGAGATAGGAGAGGAGGGATTATATCATAATCTAAAATCATGGAATCTGACATCAGGATCATAAGCATGAGCAGAATAAAGTCAAGTGTAGTTTCATTTTAACTAGTACCATCTCGTGAATTTTTATTGAGCTTGAGTCAGTTAGTGCACATAGGTATTTTCAGTTTTAAAGAGTATGAAAAAATTAAAGACGACTCTAAAGGTGTATTTTTTCGTAATTTTAGTCTCTGAATACCAAAATAGCAGAAAAGTATACATGAAAGAACTCTTCTAGCCAATAATTGGCTCGAAAAAAAAAGATAAACCTATACTGTACCAATGTTGTTTCAAATACTTTAATAAGAATTAAAGAAAACAAGTTTGCTTGGCAATCTTTTCATATTTAAAGAGTCAAAAATGGCTTAAAGACTACTCTATAAAAAGAGGGATCCTTAAGGAGGTATCCAAAAATATATGAGAAAGAGAGGCATGCAGTTTCTTCTCAAATTCATGGTAAAACTAAAAAGGATCTCAAGGCTATGAGAAAAATTCGAGATGGGAACCAAAATTGCATGAGGATGCTGACTAGGGTGAGTCACCATGTTAGGTAGGCTCTTCTGTCGAACTTGTGATAAATGGAGATAGATATGGCTACAACATCAATATCCAATAGGTTCAATTCTAGAGAAAATTCAAGCAACAAAAGGCTCAAATGCATCGTAACAACGTGGAGGAATAATCCTATATGAAATATTCTAAAAATACCTAATTTAATCGAGTAACATTTAGAAAATGATCCCTAAGAAACCATGAATCCAACTAAAATTTTTGTCTCCAAGAAACAACAGTACCAAGATAATATCTAAAAAAAATAGAAGGAAAGTATGATATAGGTCACTTTGGTAGAATTACTTTCAACTTCAATATCTTCAACAATATTCATAAAGAAGGAAGACTTTACCAATGAATTCTCAATAGCACCAAGGCCTAGGGATATACAACTACAAAAAAGCACACCTTTAGATCCTTCTTTAATTTTGTTCAACTCTTCAAAGCCAAAAAAACCGATAAGCACTAACTGACCCCGGATTGATAAAAATTCACGCAATTGGACTAGTTAAGTTGTAACTACACTTTCCTTTATTCTTCTCGCACTTATGAGAGTGATGTCGACTTCCATGATTTTAGCTCGTGATATAAGCCCTAATCACCTATCTCATTTTTGCTAATATTTGCATCACTTTTCTTTTACAACTTAATACCCCTTTCACCAGGAAGAAAAACGCCTTGAGTGTCATTATCCTACTTATGTTCCTTGCATTATGCATAGGTTTTTTCTATGCGCTTGGGAATAGTTCGCTTTCCCATACAATCGTTTCTTCCCTTGCACCATAGCATTCATTTATTCTTATTAGAATTTTATAATATGAAAAAAGAAAATAAATCAAATATTCCAAAAAGACAAATGGGAAGGATTTGTGTTCTTACTTATGTCTGGCACCAAGTTGCATATCCTTTGAACAAAAAAAAATCTTTGAGTCATTGTATTTGCAGTTTTGGTTATAATATGGATTTATGAAGATGGAATTTCTCTTATGTTTTATATCCACCAACTGGTTAGTATTCCAGTCATCATGGAGAAGTTTTTTAATGTCTCATACATCAATGACATATATCGTGTCATTTCTTGAGTCATTGCTACTATAGTAACTTATTATTTCATGTTTTTGTTCAAGGGAACTCTTTACCTAAGTCGGTCATTCCCCATAACTTTCTTGAATTTGTTGTGTCGGCCTTCTCATGTCAAGTACGTCTCAAAAACATCGGTTGTTCCACCAAATCTTTGGTCTTCTGCTACACACTCATGTTGGGTAATAAGGGATATCTCAATTACCTCCTTCTAATAGTTCACATTCCATCAAGTTCAACACATCTATTACAGAATTGTGATATAGATTCCTTTAAGTACCTTGGATCTTGTAATCATCAGTGGCAATTTGATTCCAAGATCCATGTTTAGATTGATCACCTTTTCCCTCTTCCTATATTAATTTACTTTAGATTTATTGTTAACATTCTTAAAAATAGATACCCAAAAAAATTATTGGCAACATGACATGCTCCCTTTTAATTTCCATCCATGGAGGAAGCCTTATTGTTTATAACAACAAACTGGACAAACTAAGTAATCGATTCTAAGCTCTCCAAATGGATTGAAACCATCAACTTCCAATGTAATTCTAACATTATGTGGATATTCTTTTAAAATTGGCCCTCTTTCCTCAATGTCTCTGAATGTAGAACCATCTCCAGGCGTTACATGACACCATCTTTAGTTATGTGTCATGCATGGTAATCCATAAATTATGCAATGTTTTTACACCTGAACATTCGTTGAAAATGTGGAATTGTCAATATATGTTGAATAAATTTGCAAGGAACCTTATTTGTTACCTGATCAGTACAATATCTACTAATTACACATTCATGGAACTCACTCTTTGACGCATGATGTTTGTAATATATGATATGATCATTAAGACATTCATCAATTGTGTTATGTTCCATTCCCAAATCTTTCAAAATGGCATGCATTTATCTATATGTGTGAGGTAAATTATTTGACCGTGGTAGAAGAGTATCACCTAACAACCCAAAAAAATAATGAAAAAGTTGTAATTACCGGCTTACATATGACAATGATGAATAAAAAAAATTGCAATTACAAATAGATAAATATTATGAACCTTAAAAATTGTGTCATTGTTGTGTTTGAAATACCATTCATGGCATTCAAGTTGACTAGCAACAAAAGAGCAGTAAGAATACTTTTCTTTGAGTCTTTGTATAACACTTTTTTCCTTATCAATAAGAGGTTCATCATGAATTTTTTTGTAGATCCTGTCCACATGTGCATTCTAATCCATGGAAACAAATGTGTCATGGATCAACCTATTTATTCATTCATTCTCAATAATATTGTGGTCATTTTCTTACATTGTATCAACCTCAATGTCACCACCCTCGTCATCTCTAGTGGAATTACAGTGAGTGGATTGGAAAGCGTTGGTGATCTTGTCTATACAATAATTATGGAAAAATATATCCAATTAGTATCAAAATAGTCATCAATAATAATAGTATTGCAAAATGAGGAATTTTTTGTTGATATCTTACCATGCGATGATATTTTTTTCCACTTTCCAAGTTTCCTTATTCTAAGCAATGTTTCCTGGGTGTCTCCCTAACAACTCTTCTTCTTTTTATCCCTATGCATTGCGTACAAGGGTAATAACAGTTTCCATCACTGATTAAATATTCAACATTAATGGCTTGATTCGAATCATTTGTATTACCAATATGGTTGCTTTTGTCATTGTATACATAATTGATATCTTACCGCATAACAGTAACTCATTTAGATCTACTAGAAATTATGTGGATAATATTGTTCAGTGTCATTGTTCTCTATTTAAATCAAATACATTATCAATGGAAACATTATTTTTTGCTAAGCCCTTAATCATGACACATTACACCATATAGTGTGGTACATTACCCCCTATATTGTGGTGCATTACACATTATTTATGTAGGCTTAGGTCTATTAGTGGGTTTATTAGTTTTTATTGTACAGCTTTATCTACTATATATAGGAAGGAGATATTCTCATTTTAGTCATCATAGTATCTTGTCTTGTCTTGTGTACTTGGTACATTGTGTAAGGAGGTTTCTCCCTTGAAGAGGATTGATATTTAACTATGATATTCATCTTTTAGGCGTGGATTACTCTCATTGTCTATTTCTTCTCTTTTTATGCTATATCAAGGACTTGGTTGCGTAACATTTGGTATCAGAGCTCTTTCCTCAGTACTTCCTTCTACAAAATGAGTCATCTTGGAAATTTAGATACAACTTGTTTTCTACAGGGATTCAAAGATCAAGGTTAAAAACCCACTTCCAAAACAAGCCGATATATCTCAAGTAAAAAATTCAAATCTTGATCCAATTTTTAGAGATAATTGCAGATGAATATAGGGGTTTTTACTAGTTCTACAGCTAGTCTAAAATAAGTGTTATTGGTAAAAAGGTCATATATGAGGAAACCGAGATAAAAATGGAGTGAGGCCAGTTTCATATGAAATAATATGGACCGGGATATCTGTGACAAGTTTCAGATATAGAAACAAAATAGTGGACACATGCCATACAATACAAGTTCGCTCTTCTAGATACACTAAAAATAAGAAGCTTTGGTATATTTGCAAAAACATTTTTTTGTCTCATCCAAATTAGGTCATACCTTTAGAATTTGAAAGAGGGAAGATAAAGGTACTACAGTCCAAGGTTTCGGGCTTAGAGAAGTCACAATTCAAATTTAACCTCAATTACAAGTCAAACCTAAAACAATCTCCCTATCAAGGTTTGAAAAAGCTAAGCCATTTTGCATTTGAATAGATTTTAGTAGAAGGATATATTTGTGGTAAACCCTAGGGTGTGATATTGTTTAAAATTCCACCAAAATGAAGTGGAAAGAATCACACTCCACTCAAACCCCCAGAGGATTCATCCCTAACATACAAGGAAATGGAAGACATTTCTTTTAGAGTGTCCAAGTTGGAAGATATGATTAAAGGAAATATGAAAATTTATGACTTTGCTAAATTGGAAAAGAAGATGGCTACTAAAGAGGACCTCAAAGGGATGGCTAGTAAAGAATATATTGAAGACTTGAAGGAAATTATCAAGGATATCAAACATAACATTATTCCTCAATTATCTACTCAAGAAGAAGATAAGGAGGAAAAATATGACTTATTCTAGTCATGTATGGAGAAAAATGAAAAAAAATTGGAAAGTGGAAGTTGGATTCATCAAAATTTGATGATTCACTACAACATCATGGGTTCAATTCAAGTCCAAGAAAATACGTTATCCCCAATATCGACATGTGAAAGTTTCATGGAAAGGATCCAATCACATGGATTTTTTAGATGGAGCAATTCTTTGATCTACACCAGGTGCCCACTATGAAAAAGGTAACTATTGCATCCTTGTATTTAGAACCTGATCATTTTTTATGGTACCAATGGCTTTGTGACCATAAAAAGAAGTCTATTATATCTTGGTCTATATTCACTGAAGAATTGATTGCACATTATGGGGATATTAATAGCAACAACTTCTTCAGTCAATTGGTAAATCTCAATCAAAAGGGTTCAATTATAGATCACATCAAGTAATTTCAACAACTAAGTCTCAGAGTGAAGAATATTTTAGAAGATAATTTGTTAGATCTCTTTATTGGAACCTTGAAAGATAACATTCAACATGAGGTGTGTCGCTTTGAACCATCATCGCTAGAGAAGGCTTTCATGATGGCAAGGAAGGTTGAAAATAAAAATATGGAAATGACTACTAGAAAGGCCTTCTCCAACACATATATAGAAAATAATGTTCCTTTTTCTAAACCACCACAAAGGTTAACACCACAACAACTAGATGAAAGAAGAGAAAAAGTATTATGCTTTAATTTAGACAAAAAGTATAGTAAGGGACATAAGTGAAATGAGAAAAAATTATTCTACATAGATTGTGAAGAGGAAGAACCGAAAGAAGAGGAAGCATCTAAAGAAGAGGCGACTTTAGAAGAAATAGACGAGGCTACTTCAAAAGAAATTACTTCCACCATTTCTTGTCATACATTGGATGGAATTAGCACTCCTCAAACTCTCAAGATAGAAGGATACATAAAAAATAAGAAGGTAACAGTGTTGATTGATTCTGGTAGTACTCATAATTTCATTCACTGTAAATTAGCCAAATTTTTTAATTGCTTTGTCTATCTAACTCCAGAATTTCAGGTAATGATTGTAGATGGAGGAACTATAAATTGAGCAGGGATATGCCATAATATCAATCTATTTATCCAGGAATATGTATTGAATAGTCCAATTATTGATATCCCAATGAGTGGTGTTGATGTTCTCTTGGGTTTCCAATGGTTACGATCATTGGGAACAATGGATTTTAATTTTCAAAAAAATTTCATGAAATTTTCATGGGAAGGTAAAGAATATAAGTTAAATGGTATCACAGGAAAACCAAGAAAGGTGATAAGCTCTAATGGTATGACAACGTTGTTGAAAAAGGGACATCAAGGTATAGTTGCACAATTATGCTCATTAGATGTTCAAACCTCAAAATTCCCTATCTCCCTAGATCTCCAAAGGGTCATTAATTATCATTCCAAGGTACTTGAAGATATTCACAAAGGTCTTCAACCTATTTGTAACTTTTATCATGTTATCCACTTAATTCTATATAGTGTCCCTCCTAACATCAAACCTTACCGATATCCCTATATCCAAAAGAGTGAAATTGAGCATATGGTGGATGAAATGTTAGAGGCTGGCATAATTAGGCCTAGCCAAAGTTCTTACTATGCACGAGTGTTAATGGTACACAAGATAGATGGATCATGGCGTATGTGTCCTGATTATAGACAGATCAACAATATCATCATTAAAGATAAGTTTCCCATTCCCGTCATTGATGAATTGTTAGACAAATTACATGGAGCAATTGTCTTCACAAAGTTGGATCTTCGTTCCGGGTATCATCAGATTTGAATGAAGGATGAAGACATCCCCAAAACAACATCCGGAATTCATGAAGGTCACTAT
The DNA here is from genome assembly GCA_001517045.1 of Pseudotsuga menziesii. Lineage (NCBI taxonomy): Eukaryota > Viridiplantae > Streptophyta > Pinopsida > Pinales > Pinaceae > Pseudotsuga > Pseudotsuga menziesii. The sequence goes on from LPNX011130453.1 coordinate 611,496, forward strand.
GAATTTTTGGTCATGTCATTTGGTATAACAAATGCATCTTCCACATTTCAACATTTGATGAATTCTATTTTCAATCCTTTACTTAGAAAATTTGTGTTGGTATTATTTGATGATATACTAATCTATAGCAAGTCTTGGGAAGAACATGTTCAACATGTTGACAAGGTACTACAACTACTAAAGGAGAAAGAACTGTATGCAAAACCCTCAAAATTTTTCTTTGGGATAAAGGAGGTAGAGTATTTGGGTCATATTGTATCTCTTGAAGGTTTTAAGGTAGACCCTAAAAAAATGAAATCCATGATGGACTAGCCGATTCCCAAAACCTTGAAGAATATTTGAGGATTCTTAGGTCTGACAGGGTATTACCTCAAGTTTGTTTGGAACTATGGAAGAATAGTAGCTCCTCTAACATCGTTACTAAAGAAATATGGATTTTCTTGGACTCCAGAGGCAAATCAACCCTTTCAAGAACTAAAATAGGCCATGTGTAAAGCTCATGTTTTGGCGACACCATAATTCACAAAAAAATTTATTATGGAATGTGATGCTTTAGGATATGGAATTGGAGCTGTACTAATGCAAGAAGGACACCCTATTTCCCTCACAAGTCATCTAATCAAGGGAAAGAACTTAAAAAATCCCATTTATGAGAAGGAAATGTTGGAAATACTACATGCCTTGAAACAATAGTGCCCCTACCTTATAGGGAGACATTTCAAGGTTAAAATTAATCATGATAAGCTTAAATACTTCTTGGAACAAAGGTTATCTTCATAAGAGCAACAAAAATGGGTAACAAATATTTTGGGATATGACTTTGAAATCATCTAAAAAAAGGGGAAGCAAAATGTTGTCGCAAATGCACTCTCCAACAAAGATGAGGATGTTCAAGCATTACTCTATTGTATTCCGATAATCCAACCATATTGGATAGCCTAAGCAATGGACGAATGGAAAAATGATGAAAAAATATGGACATTTATTCAAAAGATGTAGCAGGATCTCAGTGCCTCTAATACATTTAGGTGGAAAGATGACTTTCTATGGTACAAGGATCGCTTATATCTTGGTAAGAGTTCCCAGCTCAAGAAAAAGGTACTTTTTGAATTCCACTCTTCATCGATAGGAGGGCACTCAGGTTTCTTAAAAACCTACCACAAGGTAAAGAAATATTTTTTTTGGGATGGTCTTAAAACTGGCGTTAAAAAATTTGTGGTAGAATGTTTGTTTTTCCAAAAAAATAAAGTGGAAACAATTAAGACTCTTGGTATCCTACAACCACTTTCCATTCCAAGCCAAAGGTGGACATAGGTCTCGATGGATTTTATCACAAGTTTACCAAAGTCTGAAGGAAAGAGTGTCATCATGGTGGTTGTTGATAGACTTACTAAATATGCACACTTATGTGCACTATCTCACCCCTTCAAAGCAAGCACAATAAACATTTATTTTATGGAGACAGTACAAAAACTACATGGTACTCCAAATATTATAGTAAGTGAGAGGGATCCCATTTTCACTGGAAATTTTTGGAACAAATTATTTTCTTGTTTGGGTAATCAACTAGATCATATCTCATCTTATGACCCTCATAACGATGGACAAAAAGAGATAGTAAAAATATATATGGAAGGGTATCTTCGATTTTTTGCAGTTGATAAACAAACATAATGGGCCAAGTGGTTACCCTTGGTAGAATGGTAGTATAATACTTCCTTCCATATATCGTAAAAAATGACCCCATTATGGCATTATATGGCTACCATCCACCATCCATCACATCTTTGCTAAGAGAATCTAAGGTTCAAGAAGTGGAAGAACACATGGAGCATCAACAACAAGTTCTTCAACCCTTAAAGGACAACTTGAATCTAGCACAAAATTGAATGAAACAACAAGAATATCAACACTGTAGTGAACAGAGCTTTAATGTTGGGGATTGGGTGTTTTTAAGACTACAACCATACAAACAGATGTCCCTGAAGAAAATGAAGAAGGATAATAAATTATCACCTAAATACTACGGTACCTACAAGGTGTTACAAAACATTGGTAGTATGGCCTACAAATTGGAACTACCTGCATCTGTATGAGTCCATCCATTTTTCCATGTTTCATGTTTAAAGAAGGTTATAGGTGATACATTACCAGTTCAAATGATGTTACCAGAACTTGATGAGGAAGGAAAAATCATCTTGGAGCCTAAAGAAATTACTGAAATACAAACTAGACAGCTTCAAAATCTATCAATTTCAAAGTATCTCATTAAATGGAAGAACTTACCCACAAAAGATTCAACATGGGAATATGAGTCCTTTGCACATAAACATCCATAAATACTTCATCATTGAGGACAACACTTTTTGAATGGGATGGGCATGTTAATCCCTTAATGATGACACATTACGCCATATAGTTTGGCACATTACCCCCTATATTGTGTTGCATTACAAATTATTTATGTTGGCTTGGGTTTATTAGTTGTTATTGTAAACCTTTATCTCCTATATATAGGAAGGAGATATTCTCATTTTAGTCATCATAGTATCTTATCTTGTCTTGTGTACTTAGTACATTGTGTAAGGAGGTTCCTCCCTCAAAGAGGATTGATATCTATCTCTGGTATTCATCTTTTAGGCGTGGATTACTCTCTTATTGTCTATTTCTAGTATTTTTATGCTATATATGGGACTTGGTTGCATACCAATTTCCATAAATGGAATAAATCATAATAACAAATGAGAAGAACTTCGTCACTTAAGCCTCAGTTCCTCTAGTCTCAACCACCAATAAAATTCTAACTTAGGGAAAGGACGCAAATCATAGATTCATAGTGGATCTAAGAAGTGGCTCAATAAACTAGAAGAGAACAATTTTAACTTGGATAACAAATAGATTTTTTCTCAAGACAGGATTATATGCGTAATTATGTTTTTCCCTCTATCACATTGATGAACATGCTTTCACAAATTCTCACTTGATTTGGAAATAAATTTGCATAAAATTCGACCTCCCTTTCATAAAGTGATATACAATTTCAAATACTGAACTTGTAACATGTAGCTGGAGAAAAGCAAAGTATAGTTTCCTCAATTCTGAGATCAAGAGATAAATTTTGAACATTGTTTAAAGCCCCAATAGTCTTGCAAATTGTGAAATTTTTCCAGGGATAATTTCATGCAATGAAATGGTAGATTACTTTAGATTGTTACTTTATATTTTATTATATGTACCACACTTTAAAATATGCAAAAATAAGTAGACAATAGTAAAGAGATAGATTCATAAGTTTCATAAGAATTTATAAAATATAGCTAAAGAACCATCAAAACTTGAACTCATAACATAACTTAAGTTGGAATTTTAGTCTTACGTTAACCTCTCATTCATAATGCTTATGGGACTATGTAACGAGGATTGAACACTTCCCCCTTTTTAGGATGTAAAACATAGATATAAGGGAACCAAATACCCCAACAAAAAGGAGGTGATGTAGGATGCTTATATCAATGATTGAGAAAACAAAACATTTTCCAACACATATTTTCCACAGAAATAAGTGAGTGATGTGGATCTATAGTAGAAACGTTAAGGTATATTTGATTTAAAACACACATAAAGATGTGTTTATAAAACAATTGAAATGTAGAAAAATATTGATGATGCAATTTACCTCTTTTCTACTATCTCTTCTTATCCCAATATCTACTTCTCGTAATATCTCCTTCTCCCAGTCTCTCATTCTCTCAATCTCTTCTTCTCCCAATTTTCTATAAACAATGTTATTTTTCCATACCAAATGAATTTGCAGTGTCATGCACAGAAAAGGGAGAAAATACAAACAAAAAAGAGTGCGTAGTCGATGTCAGAAGTTGTATTTTTCTCAAACATATCTTAAGTGATGTTTTTTGAATCCAAACCCAAAATTTCAACTGAAATTTCCGCATGTTCGACTTCAATTCGACGTCAGTAGGTGATTTGTTTCTCAAACGTTGGATTTGGGGTCGAAACATAGTAGTGTTTATTTTTGAAAGTATGTTTTGATTAAAGAAAATATATGTATGGAAGAATATTATAAGAATGTGGTGGATACTATCCTTGTTTCCATAGTTTTCTTGAAATCATCCCCAAGTGTGTATGGAAGGAGATGGAAAAGATGGAGACTCATTTGGTCTATAAAAAAAGATATTGATTTGACCACCATATAAACAATAGTTCATTTCATGGTAATGATAATTAATTAGAAGGAATCATTTCTTTACATAGAGATAATCTCATCAAAATTATTGGGGAAATCATTCACCGTACATTTACAAAATCATCCTTTTAACCAATAAATGCATAAAGTCTCACAACATATATATATATTTCTATATTACTTTATATAGATCACCTTGGACACAAATACATTTGTGGAATTACATGTATGTGGTGTTGGTGTGTCCTATCATATGGAACCCTATGTACTTACAAGTAAGAACTCACACCTACAATCCAATATTTCTGTGCACACCAATATATGCAATCCAACACTTAAAGGATACATGGTAAGCCACACTATAATATGTGAGTACATCATAATATAGTTTCATGACCATATTATAATTTATAATTCACTTGTAATGTATCATCCATTGTTAGATTGCTAGCAATCTAAGTGACATAGAAATTAGGTCTTGTAATCTATATGCATTTCACATATAATGACTACACCTCCACATAATATATTCCTATTATACCAAGTTGCCAAGTTATATGTCATATACACAACCCATAAATAATGAAAAATTATAACTCATAAGTAATCCCTATTTATACTATAGTAATAAATAAATCCAACATCGAATAAACAATGTGACAGATGCATTAATAACAAATATTGAATAACTAGAATAAACAAACAATAATTAACACCATTCCTAATAGTACCTATGTCCAATCCAAATGATAAATGACATAACAAAAATCACTCCATTCCTATCTATGCAAATTAAAACATTAATACACAATCCATAAGCATAGTGCATGCATTCACCCAATTAAATGAAATTAATTCCTTTTTGTTAGGACCTATCGCCTACATAGGACTACTATTTTCATTTTTTGTTATACCCTACCTCCAATATAGGACTATGGTGAACATAGATAAAATCAAGTCATATTGTCCCTCAAAAGAAAACAAATAAAACCCAATAACATTAAAAAATGAGCTATTGAAGATTGTTTAGAGCTATAAATACTTAGATTTAGAGTTGAATGAAAGGATAAGCTAATAATATTGTCCAAGAAATAGGATACAAGGAGGGTGAAAGTAAATACTCCTACTTTAAATCAAATCAATAGAAATGTGGGATTTGAAAATCATCAATTCACTATTCCTTACATTGGAATTAACATTGATTTTATACTAATGTGAGATATGGGGCCTTCAAATATCAATAATGCAAGTACAACTTACTTGACCCACACTCATCATCATGTGAAGTGGAGGAAGTTCCTATCTAGGAATCACAACTACACACAAGTGAAACAAATAGTATTACATCATCTATCACATAGAAAGATAAGTACAATATAAATTGGTAAAATATCATAACAAAACATCTATATAAAATTTCTTTGAAAAAATAAAATACAAATATTTAAGGATATGCCAAAGTTAATGGATTTACCAGTAATCATTAGCTTCATTTCCATTACACATGAAGACCTGTATAAATCATGATAGAATAATAAGTTTATATGAATAAATGATAAATAAATAGGCATAAAACATGTATGAGACTTAAAAGACTAAAGGAGAAGTCATGAATGAGATTCTATTTTTTCAAGAATAATTTATTATGTACTAAGCATGGACAACCACATGAAGGTGTAATCTCATCCAACCCCCATTCCCCCCACCCTACCTCACATAAATCTCAATTTCCCTACCCAATTTATCTATTGAAGAATAATTGAAAGTAGCATAACAACATAAACCATATAAGATTAACACATATACAGTGGAAGAAAAAAAACCATCTTCACTTTGCAACATAAACCAATGATATTTATTTATGGTATGAATGTGTGTAAATGAAGATACAGTGAAATGTAAATGATAGCAAGAAGCTATGATATGATACATTTTAAATTTTTTATCTTATTGTTGCAGCTGCAACCGTTCTCCCTAAATTTCTTAAAATTTTGGGCCCCTCCTTTTGATTTAGTGTTTGTCGTTAATCGTGTGCTCCGTGAACTGTTGTTGGTCACACTTTGATTTGAATGATTATGGAAGGTTCATAACACCCATCCTAGTTCTCGAGTGGCTGCCTATGTTTCTAAGTGTATTGGATCACATTTTAAGTTTGATTTGCTTGTCAAAGGGCCACCGTTTCAGAAGCAGTCTTTTCCATTGCTGGAATTTAGAGTCTTAAGCACTTAGCGTTTTTCATTTTTGATCGGGGGCTGTAGTATTCTTTAGCTTCCGCCATTGCGGATCCAAAGCAACTAAGATTTCGAAGCCTAAAGCAGTCCGCTATATGATGCGTCAATCTTATTTTCCGCCGTTGCGGCTCCTAAATCAATTCTTCATCCGAAGATCGAATTGCTCTGACTGCCGATGTGTATTGTTCTTTTAATCACTTGCCCGTAGTCATTTCTTTCCCATTGTTGCAGCTCCCAAAGTGGTTAAACCCCCGAAGCAAAAAGTGCTCCAACTTTCGATTTAAAGTTGTTCCCGCTCACAGGTCGCACGTGTCTTTAGCCTTCCCTTCCGCTGTTGCGGCTCTCAAAGTCATTGAGCTTCCTAAAGGGAAAGCCGTCTGATTTCCGATTCAAATTTTTTCCTACCCTCCCGTTGCATGATGGTAGCATTGACTCTTCCTCCGTGGCGGCCGAGAAAGCCATTTGGCTTCCGTTGTTGGTTTCCTCCCGTTTTCCACTGTTGGTTTTGTTATCACAAGCTTGTAGAAGAACGAGGTAGTATATTCAGATTTTGTAGAATGAAGGTGGTGCACCTGACCATTTCCTGTGGATTAGCCGTTCAGTCAATTTAGTTTGCTGCTGTGGTTTAAATGCGTTTCCCACAAATCATGCTTGTCGTTTGATTGCAGGTATTTTCTGGAGATTGGTCAAGGGAGGCACACCGTTTGGTGAAGGTAGAGCCGAAACCAGTAGGATCGTAAGATGGACAAACCAAAGAAAATAAAAAATTAATGGTGACAAAGGAGCAATTCTGAAAGGTCCAGTAGTTACTTAGCCACTCATGGGCATGCGTAGAAAAGATAAAGGAATATGAAGCGTTGGGGAGCTAAAAGGTCATTCGTTTGGGGGGCAGCCCAAACGGTCTGCGGCTGTAGTTTAAATACTTGAAAGTTAGAATTTAGAGGGGACTTTTTCCCTGGAAGAATTTGTAAACCATTTGCTTGTAAGAGGAACTATTTCGTTTTACAATTAGAAACTGCAACTTTTTCCTGCTGGAGAAAGTGAAATGTGGAATGTATCAATGTGATTAAATGAACAATGTTGAAGGGGAACTATTTCATTTTCAGCTGTGTTTCATTAACTGTGAGAGTGTTTAACTTCCTGAACCTATGTTCTTGTTGAATGCTTTTTAGTATATTTTGTGATGTTTTCCACTGTGAGTAATGAATGTTGTTCATAAAACAATTGGCTAACTGGTTGTTCAAAAATCTGCAATTGTTCATGTGTCTTGAAAGAAGTTTCAGCTATCTGTAACTTTTCATTATGCATGTACAAGATGTACTCGCCATTGAATAATAATATTGCTCCCTAGGGATAGATTAGGTAAGTATATTTAATTTCTTATTGTATGTGATTTAGATGCTAGTGAGTCTAAGACGAGAGGTAAGAACCTGCGCATCACATTGTGATTGCTCCTTGCATATTATCACCCTGCATGGTTAATTAGGCACTTGCATATCATAACTAAGTCAAAAAATACAAAATACACGGTGGACCGGGCCACAACCGGTAAAGCCCTTGTTTTTGTTACTCTGACCTACGGTAGCCGGACCGCAAACCGGATGGATTCCCTATACCAAACAGTCAACGGGCTAGTTGGGAATGTTGATTGGGGAGAATCCTTTACTGTTGTTGCCTACAAATTTTGGGGCCTCAATAGTTTTGGCGCTAGAAGGAGGGCCGCTAGTGCATGGCTGGCCGAGGAAACCCGTTTTCCTGAAATTATTCCACTGGTAACAGTTTTGAAAGCAGTGGGTTTCATAATCCAATTCTGGAAGAAAGAGAACATCTATATTCTATTGGTAACGAAATTTTTAATGATCTAAGGAGACACACCAGGGCATATGTAAAAAAGATTGGAGGATTTCCAATCATCCCTGAATTGCCCAGAAGAGAGTATAAAAAGAATAATCGTCCTGCAGCGGAAGACTCAGTGTTGGTTGGAGACTGGGAATAACTTGTAGAAACAGCCTTACAGGAAGTTGTGCTACCTTTGAATCAAGAAGGCCCCGAAACCCCTCACAGTTCTCCTGCTCATACTCCAGTTGGTTCACCTCCTCACTCTCCACCTAGACTCATGGCAGGAGTAAATGCTAATCCACCACCTAACCCACCTAATCCACCACCTGCATGGAGAGCCAGATCACCATTAAACCTGACACCTCCATTACACGACCTACCTCAAGCCTTTGATAAGATGTTTCCCAAGTTTGACCCAAATGAGAAAATACTAGTAGATGATCATCTACAAAGTTTTTACTTGGCAATTGAAGGATTAAGGGCCGGGGAACATGAAGATGTGGTATGCAGACTGTTCCCGCATACCCTTAAAGGAGCTGCAGTGTCATGGTACTTTGGATTGCCTGCTAACTCTATCCCTGATTAGGATACCTTTGAAAGAATCTTCAGAAGTAAGTATGCAACTCAGAAAACTCATGCAGCTCTCATGAAAGGGTTGTGCGCGCGGAAGAAAGAAAGAAAAGAAAAAGTGCACAGTTTCACACAAAGGTTTGCAGCCTATCTCAATAATTTTTATGAAACGAATAGACCTTCAGACAAAGTTCTGATTGAATATTATACTTCAGCTTTAGGCCTTGATTTGGCCATGTTCACCAAAGGTAGGGCCAATCCTACTTTGACGGAAACATACGAAGAGGCAGCAGTGGTGGAAGCTAAAAGAGAGAGTATTGAAGACTATCCAGAACAGTCAGGAGAGAAAGGTGTGGGAAGAAAAGATTTATCGTTTGCTAAGCCTAGGGAAGAAAAGTCACCAGATTTAGAAAATATGGCCAAAATGATGCAGAAGCTGTCCAACAAAATCATAGATATGGAGAAAGAGAAAGAAGCACAAAAGTTTTATAAACCATATTATAAGAAAAGAGAGGATAACCATCAGTCTCAACCTCCTCCTCACAATACTGCATCTATGAATTTAACAGAGGTAGGCATGGACAATTTTTGCACTTTCCACCAACAACCACACTCTGAAAAGAATTGTCCTCAATGGATAAATTCGATGACATTGGTCATGAATCAGCTGCTGGATTCTAGATTAACAGATGGGGGAGATGAAGAAAGAAAAGAGAGTTCTGCTTTTACTTCTACTAAAGAACATGAAGAGGAAACCATGGTTTTATGGAATTATGTCTCGTTATTTGATGCTAAAGAGGAAAAGACTTAGGGGTACAAGGACGTTATGGAAACCAACGTAGCCACAAGGAGCCAAGGGATGGTTAAGGAAGACAGTCTTATACTCCCAAAGATTAAGAGGCTGTAGAGAAATGTTAAGAAGAAATTTCAAAACAAATATTTGGCTGATAAAATTCTAGAGTTCACGATTACCAGCCAAAATCCTAGGCAGAATGACGTGCGGGCCAAGCCAAGTGAATAAAATGTTGATAAACCCCATCCCATTGAGCAGTCGATGGATTATGACATTGTGGAGGATTTAAAAAAGGTAAAAGTGAATGTTCCACTATTCGAAATGTGTAAAGTGCCACAACAAAAGGAAAGACTGTTGAAAGCACTTGAAGCATTGGATGAGAAGCTTCCCGCTAACAATCAACCTCAAGAAGAAGAAGAAATTGGATAAACCAGCGTGGGAGGTAAGTCTAAAAGAAAACATCCACCTTTCCTCCTCACATTTGAAATTTTCAATTATAATGTGCATAATTGCTTGGTAGACTCAGGGGCATCGATTAATGTTATGCCCATATCAGTCTGTAAAAATATCAATGGGCAGCCTAAGCCATCCACGTGGAGGGTGGTTCAGTTGGATAGGATATATGTAAAGGTAATTGGTGAGATGGAAGACGTCCTAGTCCATCTAGCATCCAATGACAAAGTATGCCAAGTTATTAACATCATGGTGGCTGATATACCAGATGCTTACGGTCTTGTCCTGAGCAGAGATTGGTCGGCCAAATTAAATGTATATTTCACCTCAGATTGGTCCCATCTTTGGTTGCCATACAAAGGGAGTCCAAACCAGATTAAGATTCTAAGAGAGCCTCACATGAAGTACAATGTTACTCAGCTGGAGGAGAAGAATGTACCAGTGGATTATGTACTGGGAAACTATTTTATTGAGTTGGAACCAAGGAATTATCAAGCGGAAGAAGCCAGCAACACATCTGACACCCAGCCTGATCTCCTTCGATTCTCACAGGCTGATGAGATTGACTGTAATATAGTAAGCTTAGCAGTAGGAGTAGATTCACCTTCAGCAGTTAGTGATTTTTGGATTTTGTTTTTTGATGGCTCTAAGACATTAGAAGGGTCAGGGGATGGCAGTGTCCTGATTGACCCACAGAAGAATAAACATTTCCTTTCATGTAGATTAGAGTTTGAGTGTACTAATAATACAGCTGAGTACGAAGCACTGGTGCAGGGACTAAAGAAGGGAATTGAATTAAAGGTAAGTAATCTAAATTTTTTTGGGGATTCAGAAATTATTGTGAAACAAATCCGGAATCAGATACATTGTGTTTCTCCTCACTTAAAGGCTTACCAGAATGAGGTATGGGATTTTCTTAAATGTTTTAATGCATTCAACATTATTTCAATTCCAAGAATTAAAAACGCAGCTACTGATCTGTTGGCCACATCAGCCGCTAGACTCATACCCACTAATAATCGATGTTCTGTCGAACTACTTTTCAGGCCCTCAGTACCGGATATGATCACCAACTTGCGATTGTTCGACGATGATCAACAAATCATAGAATGTTCGACAAATGACGAGGTGTTTAAAGGAGCGATCATAGACGATCAAGAGCATCGGGCCGAGATGAAATATGACAATTTCATTCCTAAAGGTGTCAGAACGTTAGAAAAATGTTCGATTTAAATGAAAAGTTCAGAAGACCAGCCAACGTGAAGACCCATAGCTCATCTCTATAGTTCGAGCTGATAAATTTAGGGACTGAGACGAATCCCAAATTTGTGAATCTCGGCAAGTGTTCTTCACCGGCAGAAAGAGACAAATTCATCAGTCTATTTAAACAATATAAAGATGTTTTCGCATGGACGTACGAAGATTTGAAAACATACGACACCAACATCATCAAGCATGTCATCCCCATTAAAGCCGGTGTCAAGCCCTATCAGCAACCATTAAGAAAAATGCATCCAAAATTGGAACCGCTGATTTAGAGTGAAGTGAAGAAATTATTGGATGCTAGAATCATTTTTAAAGTCAGACACTCTGAGTGGGTATCAAATCTAGTACTAGTAAGGAAAAATTCTGGAGAGATCAGACTCTGCGTGGATTTCAGGAACCTAAACCGTGCATCAGACAAGGATAACTATCTTGTTCCACCCATAGAGAAACTGCTACAAATGGTTTCAGGTTCTGAACTGTTTTCATTATTAGACGGTTTCTCTGGATACAATCAAGTATTAGTAGCCGAAGAAGACAGATTGAAGACCACGTTCAGGACCAAATGGGGAACCTTTGCCTACAGAAAAATGCCTTTTGGACTTATAAATGCTGGAGCAACATTTCAGAGAGCTATGGACATAGATTTCCACAGATTGATTGGCCGAAGTGCTATAGTATACCTTGACGATATTACAATATTCTCAAAGAAAAGAGAAGAGCACTCATTTAACTTAAGGCAAATTTTCGAATGCTGTCGGAAATACGGCATCTCACTCAATCCTGAGAAGTGTGTGTTCGCTGTCACGGAGGGCAAGTTGTTGGGTCACATAGTTTCGAAAAAAGGAATCTCTATAGATCCAGAAATAATTAAGGCTATTGAACAAATCCACTTTCCCCATAATAAAAAGGGTATGCAATCATTTATGGGAACGATAATTTTCGTACGAAGGTTTGTGCCTGATTTTGCTCAGATTGTCAAGCCGTTGCAGCAGATGGTAAAGCAAAATGCACTATTCAAATGGACTGAAATTGAGAAGAGCGCATTCAGCAAAATCAAAACTGTTGTTGCACACACACCCTCCATGAAAAGACCAAATTTTGACAAAGATTTTATCTTGTATACCTTCGCATCCGATGATTCATTGTGCTCACCCAAAAGGAAGATGGGGGGGATGAATTCCAAATATCCTTTATGAGTACTAGTCTACAGGAGGCCGAATTGAATTACCCGGCTATTGATAAACAAGCTTACGTTGTATTCAAAGCAGTAAATCAATTCAGGGCTTATATTTAAAAAAATAGAACCAAGGTGATCGTCCCCTACCCAGCTGTGAGGTCTCTTCTTATACAGAAGGAGTTAGGAGAAAGAAGGGGCAACTGGGTAACATCTCTTCAAGAGTACAACCTTGAATTCAAGCCAGCATCAATAGTTAAAGGACAAGGTTTGTGCAAACAGATGACTGAAAATGGAAAAAATGAAGAACACGCCTGGGAAGATGAAGCCGAATTACATGTAATGGAGGTATTCCCTTTGTTTACAGCTCCCGAGTCTTGGTATAGAGACCTTGTGCATTACCTGCAGGTAGGACTGTTGCCAGAACATTGGAATTCCAAGCAAAGGAGAGCGCTGCATCTTAAATCAGCCGCATATCAACTTGTTGAAGGGGTATTATTTAGAAATAATTATGACGGGGTTCTTCTCAGATGCTTAGAAAAGGAATATGCGAAGAAAGTGATGGAAAAATTGCATGATGGTCCTGCTGGGGGACACTATTCAGGGGATACCACAGCCCACAAAATCCTCAGGGTAGGTTACTACTGGCCTACGCTCTTTAGAGATGCACACGCACATGTCAGGAAGTGTGATATTTTCCAAAGGTGTAGTGGGAGACAGCCTAAAGCAGCAGCACCCCTAAATCCTGTAATGATCACGGAGCCATTCGAGCAATGGGGACTTGATATTATTGGAGAAATAAAACTGAACTCCTCTTTGCAGCACAAGTACATTCTGACTGCTACTAATTATTTCACTCGCTGGGTCGAAGCCATCCCACTGCGCAAGATAAATGAAGATTAGGTCATCAACTTCCTACAAGACCACATCATGACCAGGTTTGGAGTTCCAGTTTCATTAGTTTTTGATAATGCTAAATACTTTTCATCAATTAAATTGACTGTTTTTGCTCATGATAAAGGAATAAAATTGCATTATTCTGCTAATTACTATCCACAAGGAAATGGCCTGGCTGAATCCTCCAACAAAAATCTAATTAGAATTTTAAAGAAGACTGTAGTAGAAAACCAGAGGAGTTGGCACTCAGCATTACCAAATGCCCTTTGGGCCGATAGAGTCACCCCCAAGTCTATGATTGGAGTGTCTCCTTATACCCTTATCTATGGTAAAGAAGCCATCCTTCCTCCCAATATCATGCTACCATCTTCCATACTAGCTCAAGAGTCTAGGGGGTCGGATGATGAAGTTTTGCAAATAAGAATATACAATCTCCTGAAAGCAGAAGAGGCTAGATCTAAAGCCAGAGAACGCTTTAAGCAATAGCAGGAGTTAGTTAAGAGATGGTTCGACAATCATAAAGCTGGAACAAAAGACTTTGAAGTAGGAGACTTAGTCCTCAAATGGGATCACCCCCATGATGAGAAAGGAAAGCACACTAAATTCCAGCAGTTGTGGGTAGGCCCTTATCAGATAGTGGCAAAGCTTGGCCCTTTTACTTATAAGTTGCAAGATCTGCAAGGATGGGAAGAGAAATTACCAGTAAATGGTTTGGTCCTCAAGCCGTATTTTTCCTGAGTTTGTTTGATTTCTTCTGTCTTGTATATAAATAATCTGTTTGGCTGTATTTTGAGTCATGTTTTACAGTTTGTTTTAGTTTGTTTTTCTTGATTCTAATAAAGGGAATGAACCCGCGGTTGCATGGAGAAGATTAAAATGTCTGGGAATGATAAACATTTTTGGGTCTCAGACTGTGTGTTTTATATAAAAGAATTTATTCTAGTTTAGTTGTTTCCTCGAATAATTCTGTTTGCATTGAAGTCCTACTTAACCCCTATGAAATAAACCGGATTCGAGGAGTCTGGAGTACTATGTTGAGGCTCCATCCACGTCACACTTAAAATGTTCTAAGGAGCGACAGCAGAGGACCCATGGAAAGGAGCAGGGTGAAAAGTATATTAAATATAAATGATCCCATGCCAAGAAACGAATGCCAAAAGGAAAATAAAGAGTAAAAAAACTCTTCTGAAAGCATCATACATTAAAGCAAATGCTGAATCATAAGTACTAAATTGCCGAAAGATCCTCTCCGTCTGTGAGATGAAACATAAATTATGCTTCTCACACAAAAGGACACTATGGGATAGAGGATCCTGAATTAAGATTCAGTATGAAAGGCATGCAGGAGGACTCATATATATAAAGGGGACAAAAGTCCAGAAGCACAAAAGTGCTAGAGTGGCATGGGAATGAGGAACAAACGAATATTTATGCTTACCATATGCTAAAATCCTGTGGGGTCCAAGCTATCAGCTACCTGAAGACAAAGGTAATAATGAAACTCATCCTCTGGCCTCAACAGAGTCATCCGGACTTGAAAATCTTGGTTTCCAGTCTCCCAAATTGGACTATTATCAATGATTGATGGTACACACTTCTGGCAGTCGAGAAATCTAGAGAGATGGAAGAATTCAATAGATGCATTTGTTGTTAAACAGTCTGTCACTCAAAGAATAATCACTGAGAGATCTAGGTTCACCAGGTAATCGCCAATTGTTGCAGCTGCAACCGTTCTCCCTAAATTTCTTAAAATTTTGGGCCCCTCCTTTTGATTTAGCATTTGTCGTTAATCGTGTGCTCCATGAACTATTGTTGGTCACACTTTGATTTGAATGATTATGGAAGTTTCATAACACACGTCCTGCTTCTTGAGTGGCTGCCTGTGTTTCTAAGTGTATTGGATCGCAGATTTTAAGTTTGATTTGCTTGTCAAAGGGCCACCGTTTCAGAAGCAGTCTTTTTCGTTGCTGGAATTCAGAGTATTAAGCACTTAGCATTTTTCATTTTTGATTGGGGGATATAGTCTTCTTTAGCTTTCGCCATTGCGGCTCCAAAGCAACTAAGCTTCCGAAGCCTAAAGCAGTCTGCTGTTTGATGCGTCAGTCTTATTTTCTGCTGTTGCGGCTCCTAAATCAATTCTTCATCCGAAGGTAGAATTGCTCCGACTGCCGATGTGTATTGTTCTTTTAATCGCTTGCCCATAGTCATTTCTTTCCCACCGTTGCGGCTCCCAAAGTGGTTAGGCCCCCGAAGCGCAAAGTGCTCCAATTTTCAATTTAAAGTTCTTCCCGCTCATAGGTCACACGTGTCTTTAGCCTTCCCTTCCGCTATTGTGGCTCTCAAAGTCATTGATCTTTCGAAAGGGAAAGTCGTCGGATTTCCGATTCAAATTTTTTCCCGCCCTCCCGTTGCATGCCGGTAGCATTGACTCTTCCGCCGTTGCGGTCGGGAAAGCCATTTGGCTTCCGTTGTTGGTTTCCTCCCGTTTTCCGCCATTGGTTTTGTTATCACAAGCTTGTAGAAGAACGAGGTAGTATATTCGTATTTTGTAGAATGAAGGTGGTGCACCTGACCATTTCTTGTGGATTATCCATTCAGTCAGTTTAGTTTGCTGATGTGGTTTAAATTTGTTTCCCACAAATGATGCTTGTCGTTTGATTGCGGGTATTTTCCAGATATTGGTCAAGGGAGGCAGACCGTTTGGTGAAGGTAGAGCCGAAACCAGCAGGATCGTAAGATGGACAAACCAAAGAAAAGACAAAATGAATGGTGACAAAGGAGCAGTTCTAAAAGGTCCGGCAGTTACTTAGCCACTCATGGGCATGCGTAGAGAAGATAAAGGAAGATGAAGCGTTGGGGAGCTAAAAGGTCATTCGTTTGGGGGGCAGTCCAAACGGTCTACGGCTGTAGTTTAAATACTTGAAAGTTAGAATTTAGAGGGGACTTTTCCCTGGAAGAATTTGTAAACCATTTGCTTGTAATAGCAACTATTTCGTTTTACAATCAGAAACTGTAACTTTTTCCTGCTGGAGAAAGCGAAATGTGGAATGTATCAATGTGATTAAATGAACAATGTTGAAGGGGAACTATTTCATTTTCAGCTGTGTTTCATTAACTGTGAGAGTGTTTAACTTCCTGAACCTATGTTCTTGTTGAATGCTTTTCAGTATATTTTGTGATGTTTTCCACTGTGAGTAATGAATGTTGTTCATAAAACAATTGGCTAACTGGTTGTTCAAAAATATGCAATTGTTCATGTGTCTTGAAAGAAGTGTCAGCTATCTGTAACTTTTCATTATGCATGTACAAGATGTATTACTCACCAATGAATAATAATGTTGCTCCCTAGGGATAGATTAGGTAAGTATATTTAATTTCTTATTGTATGTGATTTAGATGCTAGTGAGTCTAAGACGAGAGGTAAGAACCTCCACATCACATTGTGACTGCTCCTTGCATCTTATCACCCTGCATGGTTAATTAGGCACTTGCATATCATAACTAAGTCAAAAAATACAAAATACACGGTGGACCGGGCTGCAATCGGTAAAGCCCTTGTTTTTGTTACTCTGACCTACGGTAGCCGGACCGCAAACCGGACGGATTCCCTATATCAAACAGTCAATAGGCTAGTTGGGAACGTTGATTGGGGAGAATGCCTTACTGTTGTTGCCTGCGAATTTCAGGGCCTCAACACTTACTAATTACAAAAAAATGTTTCAAAATAATTTAATCATACATAAGAATGAATTCCTCATACATAATACTGTGCGGTTCATGTGGCCATATGTTCTCGTAGAGAATGATATTCATGTTTTTCACATTATGGACATGAAGCCATTCCATATCACATGGTAAGATAGATTGTTCTTCAACACTCAAACAAATATTTTTTCTCTAAGAGAACTACACCCAATGATTCATTTTTCATCATGAACATTTAGTGAGGAAGATGTATTCACCCAATTAAATGAAATTACTTACTTACTTCATGCATAAAAGGTATCAAAACTAAAATTATAGAAAATATGTTTTATCCTAATTATGATATTGATGCAAATCATGAGTTGGGGTGGAATCATTTGGATGTGTATCTATGTGTAGAAGTAGGTGTAACACCAGGCATCATAGGCACATTCCATGTTGTCCATGCTTCTACTAGTTCTGCAATGGAGTGGTTAGAGATTATATTTTCTTCTATATCATAGTGATACATAGAGAATCATTATAAATCCAAAAAAAACACTATAAAACCTACAATGAAAGGTTTTGTGGATTGGTCTTGGTTTTACCTCCCCAAGCTAGAAATTTTGGTTGTCCAAAATCAAATATATCATAACCTTAAGAACCACATCAACTCTTGCTATGTTTTTGGGGGTATACAATACAATTTTCTTTAGATAATTACTACAAACTTTGTTAAAAAAACCACATTAAATCTGTATACTGAAAAAAATTCAAACTAACATAGAAGCGTAAAACATATATGATTCATGCATATACAGTAGTAAAACAAAATGATACTCACTTAGTAGTATGAAACAAGGATATCCACTTGTCATGTGAATGTGTGTGTAGAAATCATATGGTTTGTATATACAATTAAAGGAAAATGGAAGAAAGAATATATGATATGATACATATTCAAATAGTTAACTTACTAATTAATCTTTGGAATTGATTAGTGAGACAAAGAAAGTGAACACAAAAACTTATTACAAAATGATTTTCTTATACATAAGAATTTGGGTATTCCTTGTAAATTTGCATTTGTGTGAATGGCTAGGAACGATGTATGTGGCCATATGTTCTCATAGTGAAAAAATTCACTTTTTCTCACATTATGCGCACTAAGCCATATAATATCACATTTCCAAACACATTATTCCTCACCACTCACACGAATATTCTTGCTCCAAGAAATGTGCACCTAATGATTCATTATTCATCATGATCACATCAAGGTGCATTGAAATTTTGTAGACAATACCCAATATAATTTAATATCATAACCTAATACTATTAGTAATTTTTGATGCTAACTAATTGCTTCTAATAATTTTAGATGAACTTATAAAATATAGTGAATAGGACAATGCATATAAAACATGATTGCTCAACCAAATCTATATAAAATTTACCTTGGTTAACTAAAAACCTATAAATGTAAAATAGAGTTACATAAATATAAAGATCAATATTTAATGAATAGCAATATTAGGCTATATGAATCAAGGTCCTCTCACAACAATTCATATAGTACATTATTGTACAACAAAAATTTTCTCTCATACAAAATGTTTAATCTCTACTACACTACTTCCTTCCTAGGCTTTTTCTTTTTTAAAATGTCTACAATTTTGGCATTGGAATATTCTTCTCATTATCTTCTCAACTTGTTCATTCCAATATTGGTTCCAAATCAAAACACAAGATAAGTCTCCATGTAGTTTGCTAAGTAGGATCCATGTCAACTAAAATTAAACAAAACCATTTATAAATCACCTCATTTATATTACACATAAACAAAAAAATATTATTTTTTAATGAACTCATTCATGGTACTTGGTGCAATAGGGTTAAACTCTAGTTGAATAACACTTTCAATTTCTAAAAATGGCTCATGAGGAATACTTAATATTCATGTACTACCTCAAATAACATGTGTAGTAATTGTACAACAAAAAAATATAACCTTGTACTTTATAATTAACTATTCAAGATGTATTGAACTTATATACATGGATAATATTAGGGGCAATATATATCCCATGGGCTATATTAAGGGGCTTACAAAAATTTAGTGGGCTACTTATATGGAAATGATATTTTCAGCTAAAATATACTCTCAATATTTATTAGAAAAAAAAATCCAAAATGAATAGTCTCTCGTATATTAATAAGGAAAATGAAAAAAAATGATTTTCTCCCTAGAAAAATATCCCTCTAGTCTATCTTTTGCCCCCAAATTCTAGAGAAAATATAGTAAAATCACTCCTTCGCCCCCAATTTGTCAGTAATGGAAGCTCCCAATGGTTATTTTTCCCTCCATTTTCCTAGTAATTCATGCATATGGTTGCATTTTCGTATATTTTTAGTGAATTTCATGGGATACCTTCTTTGAGCCTTGATTTCCAGTATTAGAGGGAAAATCAGGGACTATTTTCTTATTTATAAAGGCTATAGTGATTCATGGTTCACCCATTTCAGATTGCACTCGCAAGATGAAGGTTCTCATTGATGTGATTCCACTTTTCATTCTTAGTTTCCTTGACATTTTAATCTTCGCATAACATCTCCATTGTCGAAAGCTCAGGTATTGAAGGAGCATGTTGCACATGCAATTTATCAGAGAATACAAACTTGCATCACACTTTTTATCCAATAATTAACGCGGTATGCTTTTTATCCACAATTACAATATATTATTATACTGTAAATTTACCTTTTACCATGGATACTTTTTTAGGCTTGTTGAATTATAGGGAACTCTTGATTATTATGGATCATTACATGTTATTAGGGTTTTATTCTATCCTAGGAGTATTGGTTTGGTGAAGTGTTATAAATATCAACATATATGATTTATTTTATGCCTTGTCATGTTTAAATTATCAACTAAAATTTTTATGTTGTTAGTGGGTGCTATGTTTATGGAGAGATGTCACATGGTTTTATATATTCAAACTGAATTTGACCCAATTGTTTAAAATGTTATTTTATAAGGACCTTTGTCTACAACTATTATTGGATCTAAGGCAATAATGAGAGTGTATATGTTCATATTTAATATCTTTTATTGTTGCTGTTTGGGATGTTTGTAATATAAATGAATGCACATTGATTTTAATGGAGGGGCTACAATAGAATGATCATTATTTTGGCTATCTTCTTGTAGATTTGTCCAAAGCATACTGCTAGATTATTTTATTTGTATTGATAAGTCCATGACTGGTAGATTTTTATATTTTTATTTTCAAGTTCATCAATTTTATTTGTGACTTAAATTTATTGGGTTCGCTACTTGTTTTACGATATTTTGTTTTTTGTAAGAGTCATTCAGAAGTAAAATGTTTTTTGGTGATTTGTTTTGATGTGTAATTTCTATCATCATCCAAAAATGGATCTATTAATTTATGATAAATATATGATTCATTTGGAACACAATACTTCATCTCCATCATGATTGTATATAATATGTATAGGGCATGTTTGACTTGATATGTAGACATTATGTTATTTGATGTATAGTCTTTTATATTCAATGAGGGTGCTAAGACAATTTTACCACATTTTCCATGCTTTCAAAATTTTCAAGGACATGGATACAAACACCTCCTCAATTTATTTGAGAAAAAGTAGTCTTTAGCCGAGTAGTTCTAGTCATATGCATGATGATGCATTAATGTGATTTCTATTCTTATTAATGTATGTTCTTATTTCTAATACCCAGTGCAAGTTTCTAACTAAATCTAAAAATTCTAAATCAAATGAAATAATTCATATTTTGATTGTCAACAAAAGAAAGGAAAAAATGGCATTTGTATCTATAAATAGATAAGTAGGTTATTTTTTTCTTAGAGGGTAGCTTAAAATCAGATTTTTGTAAAATAATAT
This sequence comes from Pseudotsuga menziesii, assembly GCA_001517045.1. NCBI lineage: Eukaryota > Viridiplantae > Streptophyta > Pinopsida > Pinales > Pinaceae > Pseudotsuga > Pseudotsuga menziesii. The sequence continues at coordinate 632,537 of LPNX011130453.1, forward strand.
AATTCAAGATTTATACACTATATTAAGGTTGTGGTTCTCGATAATAATCCATGTTGTAATAATGGTTTGTGGGTTCCATACTCACTCCACAGTGTAAAGTGTTCAATTCTACCAGTTTCTCGCAATGTTAATATTTGTGTCCCCACATGTCCATTGGAAAATTAAGGGAGAAGATAAAAAGTGGAGTCCCCATTTTCCTGGAATCTAGTTAGTGTAGTTGTGTTTTACCAACACCTCTAGTTGTGAGTGACCCAATACTTCTTGTTGAATGTATAACTAAATCCCTCCTCTCCTTATTCATGCATTTTTTCATTTGAGAGTCTAGGAGTCGAGATATTCAAGCTCTGGTATGTGCTCCTGTATTGCACTACCCTAGTAATATGTAGAATCAAAAGCTTAGTCTTCCTAGAAATAGATTCACCATTATTTTACAAGGTTTTATAATTTGATGAAAGATTCACCAACTTTTTACAATATTTTATAATTCAGCGAAATATTTGCCAAGATTTTACAATATCTTATAACTTAGTGAAAGATACATGAATATTTTACAAGATTCTATAATAGAATGAAAGATAAGCCAAAAAAATATATTTACATATTATATTATTGATAAAATAACCTTCATTTTTTCTTATATATTAGGGAGATTCACCCATTTATTATAGATACAAAATTCAAAAGTGTTCTTAAAATTATCCTTGATTATATATCTCCTTATTGGGAGAAGTGTTATCTTTATTTCCTTTTTTTTCAATAAAACCAAGTTTTTACAGCCTCTGGTCAAGGAAACTTGCAGATATTTGGCAGTGGGAATGATGCCAGATTCTGCTAACTACATACCATAACATAACACATTTTATTAAAGAAATATTTTATATTACAACTGAAAAATCAATCATGACAATTTTTAAATATCACTTCCTACATATATCCCTTTTTCTAACATAGCCCCATGCACTAAGTTTGTGATGGCCAATCTTCTCCAATCTAGCCTATTTGGCCTTTGCAATGTCATTGATCCAATGAAAATGGTAAAGTACATGTTAGTGTGATTTAATTATTATGGTCAAGTTATAATTTCATTATGTGTTGTATTATTATATCTACCCTTGTGGTTCTCCATCTCTTGGATGCAAGGCTCTGTATTTATTCATCTTCTTCTCCTAGGTATCCTCTATTAGTGTATCCCACTCTCATATGGAAATTAGTCTAGGATTATCATAATTGGGGTGGTCACTAAGATTAGTGTAGTAATTGTCATGCACTAATTTCAAGTACTTACTGCCATGGTTTGAACTAACTATTGGTTAAATACAATACCACACAATGTGGTCATGCGTTTCATCAATTTTTTTCTTCATGTTATTGTTTTGGTATTTATAACTTGTTTTAATTGTTGGTGCAAATAGATAAAATTCATTTTCTTGCATTTGTTGATAAAGCAAGTTGTTTCCTACATTGCAATCATATATAATGACTAGATATATAGAATCAACATAAATATCACCATCCACATAATTACCATGGAGATTTAATCCCTTAGTTAGGATTAATTCATGGTTCATTTGTAAATAAAATGTTAATTTCTCAGTTCTCTTGATGACTATTCATGGTTTACTAGGACTCATATGAACATCTTATGAATGAGGAAAAGGAGTAATTCTAGGGGTAGTACTACTTATAGTTGGGGTTGTATACCGCTTGAAACCAACACTAGGTGTAGAATCAATTGCACTGTACTGATACATAGAGAAGATGAATCAACAGCAAGACCAACATGAGAAAATGATCCAACAATGGATGCAAGTTTGTTACTCCCATCAATGGGGACTTCTTGTCTCAAGAATGCCTATAAAAAGGAAACTCTATGTGAAGCACCTGGATTCATTTTTTTTTTACTAAGGGAATCGACAACTAGGAACTATGCTAGTACTCATGTGACACGGGGTCCAAGGATCCATTTCCACTACCACTATACCCCTAGGTTCCCCACAACCGCTCACAATCATGGGACATCGGTAACCCTGGGTGTGATTTGAACTTGTGTCCTCCTTTGCAACATGTGACTTCATATCAAGCGAATCACCAATGAACCACACCCATGTGGGCCAAAATAACTTGGCTTCATTACAAATAATATTTCATATTCATTAAAGCAATTGATGGAATACAATTTAAAACTACGTACATTGTACTTTTGGAATTTTTACATCAAGAATTGAATTATGTGTTTAGTTTATGTAGTTTATTCAATTACCATCAACTCATGAAGTTTCAAAGCCCATTTTCCGATATGTTTTCTAACAACAAAAAGGGGGTTGGAAACATTAAATTGGTATACTTTGTCCTGATTAGGAATAGGTGTTAATGTTGAACCCTACAAAGAATCAAAACACATATCATCAATAAATAAGAATAATCATTGGATTATGACATTAGTAAAGATTATTGATAATAATTAACATAAAAATGGCCATTTTTATTTGACCTGCTCATGGTCAATTTATTTCCACGAATTAACCTATAACATAAGCAATGATATGTTAACTATATATCCAAACATAAATAAATTTTTCAATTCCCTTCATTCTCATTGTAGAAACTGCATTTAATTAATACAAATTATGATCAATCGGAAAAGAGGGTTTTCAATCTGCAGTATATAAGTTATTTAGTAAATAATGAATACAAGTGTTAAATCACAATTACATGATTCCTTAATTTTATTCAAATTATAATTGATCAACAAATCCTTCCCTATAGCTATTGCTTTTATTGCAGAAACCACAACTATATTCCATCATGTTCCTAAAACATACAATTGGGTATCTTGTTTGTGCTTCTAGGACATGAAATGTTTATAAACATGGTAACATTTCCTAAAGATTTGAGCCTTCCATTAATATATATAGAATATACTTTATGTTGATTTTTTTCTTCATTTTGTTATAATTTTCACTTACTCCATATATGCACATACTCAATATATGGTGTGCTATCCATAACCAATATTTATAATCGTACGTTTGGATAACATAATCCATCAATTCAATTTCACAATTGTAGTGAACATTTACACCATTTATTGAAAATATCACCATCTCATATAAATTAGATGGATTAATTCAATATGTTCTCCCATCGATACAAAATTCATTGCTTACCTCATGAAGTAGGTTTTATTCCCATTTCTTCACATAATTTTTGTATTTCAATGGAACTACCTTTCCTTGATTGGTCTCATTTTCATCAAATCACTACCCTCCTTTAGCAAGAAATAAATCCATATTTTTTTAAAATTTTCTTCCAATGTTACTACCTCTAGTAGTTATTGATTTATTAGTTGATGTTTTCCCTTATCCTTTGTATTCAAAACTACCATCACTATATGAATCAATATATATTCATTTGTGCTTGCAATTAACGTCAAACAAAAACAATTAGTTTGGAATCATTTGATTTAGATAATGAAATTTGAATATAATGTTGATGTATAATGTGCAATATCAATTAACAAGTTGCCCTAAATGGGGCTCTTAGATCAAGACATCAGGGATTCACTTATTTCATGATACTAGAGAAAATTTGAGAATAAAGAGGAGTCTTTCTCTAAGAGTTTGGAAGGCTAAGTAAATATATAATGAAGTAAGAGGATATTTCCTTGAGCCAATTAGGGTGAATGGGGAGGTGAAGAATTCATGGATATGCATAGAGTATCCCTAGTGATTCTAATTCATTCAAGGAGAAAATATGAGTAAGGATATAAAAGGAGTTTGACCTAGGAAACTAAACTTCAAGGTGAAGAGATGAGTAGGAGGCCTTACAAAATATAGGAGAATAGATGGAAGTGATTAAGAGGTGGAAATTGAATAATCCTTTAAAGGACAAGATAAAAAATGAGTTTGATATAGGAAACTAGAATTTGGGATGAAGAGATGAGGAGGAGGCCTTGTAAAATATAAGAGAATAGATAGAAGTGATTAATAGGTGGACCTTTGAAGAAGACTTTGGAAAACAAGAGAAAATATTGGGTTCCTTATAAATAGAATATCACTTGAATTCAAGAATGAATAATAGTTCTGTCATGAAATTATAGGGAGTGACCATCATTTCATCCAATCAAGGTTTGTTAAGGAGGATGTTTTAATGCAAGTCTCTTAGGAGAAATGAAAAAATGTATGTTCACAATATTAGGTCTTAGGGATAAGGGAACTTCAATAGATCTAAGAAGTCTAGAGTGAGAAAGAGGGGAGGAATAGGAGGTTGTCCGCAACTAGTTGTTAAGGTGAGTGACTAGGGTGAGGGAGTGTGATTGATTCCAATCCAAGATGTAAGTACATGTATTTAATAATATCAAATCATGCATCCAATTTAAGTGTAAAATGAAGCAAATGAAATTTTGGAGTGCATGTGCAAGACGATTCCAGTGACAATGGGATGTTAAAACACATATTACAAATATATGTGTGTGCAAAGTCCTAATGGCCTAGTGACCTTCGACTCAAATAGAAACAAAATTCCAAGAACTATAGAACCATATGGTCACCAATGTACTGGGAATAACTACTGAAGGTGCAAAATATCATTTATAATGAGGGGCACTGGGAGAAGTACCAACAGTAAAACAAATATGATCTAGATAATGTTACTTCTCACGACAATCACCTATAAGGTAGATTCCCTAAAATCGATCCACTAAGTTACCTTTTTCAAGTGGGGGGAAGAGGTTGTCCCTCAAACAATGAGATATAACCTCCAAATAAAGGTGGTGGGAGCCCCGTGGGAGAATAGAAACAAGGTTCACCTTGGGTTTTACCTTCTATTGCATGGTGCCTCATTCATTGAGTATTTTTTAACACTTAATGGTGGAGGATTTTTTAAGCTTCCCTATTTAGAAAACTTAATATATTTCAAAATGAGAAACAACCAAGAGGTGTTATTTGGATACCTAGCTATTTGTAATAATCTATATGGTTATTTTTTCTACATTGTTCAATATTAATTATATGCACTATATATATATAAAGGTTTAATCATGGTATGAACTGTAATTATCAAGAAAAATTATGTTCTAGGATTTTCATAATGTTTTAACATACTTGCTTAACATGGATTATGGACAATAGAAACCAAAATTAGAATATTCAGTAAACATTAAACCAAATTGTTTCCCAAGGAGTATTTGTTACAATAAATCATGTTAGTGAAAAATATATCATAATTTTATGTCTATGTTGCCAAAATAGGGATATAGGAAATAGTATATGTGTTTAAAAAAAATGTCCTAAAAAAAGTATGGTAGTGGCTGAAATGGAATCATCGAGTAACATACATCTATCAAAAACTTTATGCAAATGCATCACATAATAAATTATGCACAAATCAAAATTCAAAGATAATAACAACAATACATGAACATCTTAGAATGAAGCCAAATATAGGGTATGTCAATAATCAGGGCATATGGTATGGGACCTTGACATTAAGATAGGAATGAGATGAAATCTGAGCCTTTGAGCTTGTTGTAGCTGCAACATTTTCCCAAAATTAAAAAAAAAATTGGGACCCTCCTTTTATTTCTTTTTGCTTAGCTCTTTGTTTTGTTTGATGTTTGTGCAAAGATTTACTTGTATGACAGCCATGTTTTACTATTTGAATTGATTTTTCCTTGCTATCGGAAGTGTTTAGACTTTTGAGTCAGGAGTCTAGTTATCTGCATGCCCACCGTTTCGGAAAAGAACAGGACATCACATCCGATTCAAGTGTTATTGGTTTTCGATGCGTTTTTCTTTGTCGGCATCCGTTTTAAGATCCCGTCGGAACATTCGTCTCTACGTCTTCCGCCATTGCGGAGGAGGTATTCTGAAGCTTCCTGAAGGGTTGCTTTATCCTCTTTCGATCCCCGCCGTTTTTGTTTCACAGATCCTTTGGATTTCAGCTTTCGCCGTTGTGGCTTTGGAAAGCACTATCTTTTCGATGTAGTTTGATTTTGTTTTCTGCATGACCGTTATTTTTTGGCCGAAGTCATGTTTGATTTTACTCTGATTTTTGCTGGTCTACGGAACTTGGTTTCTTTTATGATTTCGTCGTTTTGGCTCTCTAACCATCTATTGATCTGAAGCCTTGGTCTCACGAGCTCCGAAGTAAGTTTTTATTTGTTTCTCTGCCGATGCCATTGCGGGTTTCCTGGTTGTTTCATCATCCGTCGTTGCGAAGACAATGTTGACAGGATCGTCGATCCCATAGTCTTTTGCCGCCCGATGATCTTATTTTTTCACGCCGATTATTTGTTGACCGGGGTATATATATTTTGGGTTCGGGGTTTATTTTTTTTTGTTATTTTTGCAATTTCCCCGTGCTGTCGTTATTGCTCGAGTAGACCAACAGATTCGTTGTCCTTACCTTCGCTCCTAGGTGGCTCCACCATGGAGGTTTACAGGTTTTTCTCCACCAGTCACACAGCACAGTGATAGGTAGGCCCTTATGCCCATTTTACCATTCCATTCAATTGGTCAAAATATTTTTGTTGTCCTTGGTCAGTTCGTTGCCTCTGCAGTTAGTGGTTACCTAGGTTTTCCATCTCGGCATGTATATATATTCTAGGTAGATGGTCTGGCGGCCCGATGGGGGGTGTTTGTGGTTTTGATTGATGTTTTCTTTCACGGCTGTTATGGGTTTTCAGCCCGCACTCGATTTCCGGGGAAACCGGTGCAGACGGCCGTTACGTTGTCCACACCAGTTTCTCCCAGTCTGTGTTTGGCCATTCAGGGAGGGCATTTTCATGGTTTTCTTTCGAGATGCCGAGGTTTTGGTTCTACAGTTTGGTCACCCTCATTTTGTGAACCAGGGTCACGATGTTGAAATTACCCCCCGCTTAGGATGAGACTGTTCAAACTTGAGTATGAACCGCGGACCAATTTAGGGATTCAGAATGCAATCTATGCAAATTTTGATGCGAGTAGAATTTTCCTCTTATGTCTTCTTTGAGCGTACAATGAGTTAAGCACACTATCATAGTACAATGTCCTTCTCTTGGGATTAGGCCTCATATTTTCCTTGGAAATATTTAGTTCATAGCGTTGAGAGGGGGTGTTTGAGACTATTTTTTTCTTTAGCATTAGGAGGGGGATATTCGTCGTTTTAGAAAGGCCATGATATTCTAAGTTAATTCTGCAAATGTTGGTCATGAGTTGGTTTTATCCTTTTGGGCAGATTAATTTCATGCAGGAACTTTTGGTTTGAGTATTGTTTGTCTTACTTTCATAGCAGCAATCATGTTTAGCCTAGATGAGGTAAAATGATCATACATTTTGTCTCCATTTTTGATGTTATCAAGAAATGGCCCAGCAGAACGTAAAAGCAATTTCTGTGTATGACAAGGAAATTCTTCAGAATCCAAGATGTCTAAATGGCAGAAGAAGAAGGCTCCCGTAGTAGAGGAGGACCTTGAAGTCGAAATTGTTACCAGAGTTGAGTACACCTATGAGGACACCAAATGCATAATTGGTATAGAACCTGAATATAAATGGGGAGAAGTTTACAGATTAATAACACGCCGAGAAGTACCTGACACATGTTTTGAAGAAGAAACCATCTATGCCAATATAGAGAGATCTGTATTAATGAAAATTGCTACCAGACCTGAGCTTTTTCCATGCTCAGAGGTGATTGGGTGGATTCTGCCCAGGGCAGATGTAACCACCATGATTTTGGAAAATGTTGATAAACATGGTTATGCTGCTTATAGCCCTGGGTATGTATCACTGGCCTACCACTTACCAGAAGCACAAGTGTACTTGACTGAAGACTGGTTGAAGGCAATTAAGATGAACCTAGTCGAGACACTGAAGAGAATGCTGGTGCCTGGAAAGAACTTTAGAACTAGGCCAACCAGGGAATATGATACTGCCACTCTAAGAACCCCTTACAAGTTCATTTCCCTGATGCTGAACAGGATTTTCGAGAGGGCCCACGGTAAAAGCTTCAAGTTAGAATGGGTGCCTATCATTTTCTATGTTGCAACACAGGGGACAGTGTTCAACTGGGAAAACATTGTTTCCAACAGCCTCTCATCTTTCATTGCATCAGCATTAGGAGGGGTGTCCTAGAAGAGATCAGAGTTCTATATGAGCTCTATACTGATTGATAGCTTACTATGCAACCAACCCTTCCCCAATCTGAGGTGTATCTGGGACAGGGCGAGAACACTAGTCTACTCAGAATACAAGCCAATGTGGGCACACAAATACCACAGTCACCATAGGGAAGTGTGTGAGCACTTCATCATGCCATTATATACCTTGATTTTCTTGAAAGAGTACAACTGCATGTTGAAGGAAGCATTATAGGTGATTGAAGAATATGCAGACTACTACTTAACTGAGGATGGATTGTATTTCAGAATGTATGGATGCTCCAGAGCACCCTCACTACTGCCAAAATATGCCACTGACTATATAGTCCACAAAGAGGTAGTTAGGCAAGTCTTTTTAGATGGCATAGGGAGCTTTTTATTCGAACATAAAAAAGTGGCTTACCCTCCTTTACCATTCAGGTTGGGAAGCTATAAATTCACAAGGGTGAAGAAAGTTGAGGAATTTGTGGAGGAATTGGGGAAATTCCATTTTGGGGAAATGAATTTCCATAGGAACGATTCATGAAATAAAGTGGCAGAGCATTGCAGGGAGGAAAATGTACATTTTGAATACACAAGCCACTGGGATAGAGAGGAATCCATTTTCCGCAGTGTAGAAAATATAACGGCCTTAAGAAGAAGATTTAAAAAAAAAAATCACCACCAAAAGTGAGAAAGGACATGATGAGCAGGAAAAGGCAGGGGACGAAGAAACTAGAAAAAGAAATGAAGATGCTAGGATACTAGCACAGGAAGCCGAAAGATGGCTCAAAGGTGAGGAGGAAGAAAAGAGAAGAGCTAAACAAGAAGCATCTAGAAAGGCAAAAGAAGTTTCCCAAAGTGAAGAGGAGGAAAAGAAAAGAAAGATGGATGAGGAACTGAAGAAGTAGGAATCAGAAAGGCTAAAGCTGACAAGGGTAGTGACAGAGCAATCAGCTTCCGATCCTGTAGACATTCAGGCTCAAGACTTGGGGAACCCTGATATTCAAGATCCTAAGGTAGCTGCTGGCAGCACAATAGGACAGGATATGGTCCCTACCCTAAGGCTAATCCCTTTTGAGTAGAATAAAGGGGAGGAGGTACCATATTTCAACACTATTTTTTATGATAGGGAAAGGAAAATAATAGTGAAGAGGACCGAGAGAAAGGTCGAGACTGGGGGGCATTCAGGTAAAATGATAAATGGTAAAACTGTAGTATATGGGACAGACAAGGACCCCAGATTCATCATCATATCTGGGGCTACATTGATCCATGCTTCTAAGGACAATGTAGATCGAATATTGACTGATCTTGAATAGTCAAAGAAGTATGCTTCCCAGCTAAAGGACACCTTGAGAAGAGAGAGAGAGAGGAAAGTGGTAGGTTGAAAAGAAAGTTTGAAGACATACAACATGAAATAAAGTCTTCAAAAGCTGATATCCAGTTCCTCCAAGTAGAGAAGAGATCTATGGAGGCCACCCAAGGAAGTCTGGAGAAAGTGCAGCAGGAATGTCAAGAGTTAAGAATGGAAAAGGAGCAGCTGCTAGGTAAGATATGGGAATTGGAGCTACAGAAAGCTACCTTGGAGGAATATGAAAGTCAATCTCAGGGGTAGATTGCAGAGTTGAGAGAACAGTTTACCTCATTAACAACATCTCTAGAAGAGGCCAGGGAACAACAAGTCAATATTCATCCTTTCAAGGAGCATGTTCTAGCACAGAGAAGTAAGATGCACCAGCTGCAAGTAGCCATAGAGGAAGAAAGGTGCAAGATCTTGCAGGTAGATAATCGGCTAGAAGAGATTTTGGAAACCTCTTCATATTTTGTAGATAGATCGCAGGACATCTTAGAAGTCCTGACAGGAATGATGGCGAGATTGGAAGCGAATGAAGAAACCCCTGTAGATCTACCATCAAAAGATCAACAAGCCCTAAGGCAAGACTATGATTTACTGGAGTTTTCCATAAACACAACCGAATAATTCAAGAAGGATGTCAAGAAGAAAAAGGGGGCTTATGTAGAGTTCTTTAGGAGACTTTTGATTACTTATAATCGCTGCCAGGTTGAGGCTGAACAAAGAATGGATACCTTTCCAGACCACAACCTGTTTTTGGAGATGTTGCAAAGAAGATATCAAGAAGAAAGGATACAACACATAAAATCCATAGATGAGCAAACCCTGAGGAATGAAGTAGCTCATTCCACGGTTAGTGTGAAGTTGTTAGAGGACCAAATTCGCCTAAGCACAGCCAGAATAGAAGTAATAAGAAATCAGGCTGCTAAATTTGAAATAAATATTCGTTTCTTAGCAGGGATGATTTTAAGGAGCCATACTTATTTAAAAGTGTATAAATGTTGGCGAATATTACCAACACTTAAAATTCCAAGTATAAAATGATTAGTGATATTTTTCAAAAAATATTTTAATTTCCAAGGATTTTATATCGTTTATATAATAATTTGGCGATTTTTAGGGTGAAAAAATTTTACCCCATCAAAATTGGGCGAAACAGGGCTTCAAAAAATGCAAAATGGTGAATCGTTTTTGGGAGAAAAACATGGAAAAATAGCCCACTGGGCTACAATTCGCCCCTAAAACTATCCCTATTTCTTAGAACCTTCCGAGTTCGAAAGCATTGCCTCAGAGGCTTCAGCATGGAAGAAGTTCTTGAATAGTCAAGCGGGACCCTCCTCATGAGAACTTTATTTGTTTATTGTAATATATTGTAAATTTTATAAACACTTAATGAAAGAAGAGTGTGGGAGGTGAAGAGTTGGGGAAACCCAAGAGTCATTCATGGGCAGCCCAACAGTTTTGTTCTTTTATAAATATAGAATATCTAGATAAGAGAAGGGACTTTTTCCAAGTGAGATTTGTGAACACATATTGTAAGAAGAACCATTTCCTTTTGCAATAGATAATTACAGTTTGCATGTTGGAGAAAGCTTGGTGGAATGTTCAAATGTTGTGCTATGGATTTGTTGAAGAGGAACTATTTCATTTTCAGCGTTGTGTCCATTAACTGTGAGATCATTCTAACTCTTTGAACCTATGTTCTTGTATGAGTGATCTCTGGTTTATTTCATGAGAAATTCCACTATGAGTAATGAATGTTGTTCATAAACAATTGGCTATCTGGTCGTTCAAATATCTTTGATTGTTCATGTGTTTGGAAGAAGTATCAGCTATCTATGATTTTTTCATACTGCATGTACAAAATATATTACTCATTAACAAATGATAATCTTGCTCCCTAGGGATAAGTTAGGTAGTTAGTTTTAATTCCTTGCTGTTTGTGATTTAGATGCAAGAGAGTCTAAGACGAGAGGTAAGAACCTGCGCATCACATTGTGACCACTCCTTGCATTCTTTATTAATCTACATCTTATATAGGCACTTGCATATCATACTTAAAGTCAAAATACAAAAATATATACGATGGACCAGGATGCAACCGGTAAAACCCTTTTTTTGTTACTTGACCTACAGTAGCCGGATCGCAAACCGGACGGATTCCCTACACAAAACAGTCACGGGCTAATTGGGAATGTTGACTGGGGAGAATCCCTTGCTGTTGTTACCTGCGAATTTCCAGGCCTCAACAGTTTCTAGTGCTAGAAGGAGGCCTGCTAGTGCATGGCTGGCCGGGGAAATCCATTTCCTCGAAATAACTCCACCAGTGATAGTTTTGAAAGCAGTTTTCCTGATCCAAATATTGAAGAGAATAGAGAACATTTGTTTGCTATGGATAACCAAGTGGTAAATGATCTGAGAAGACACACATGCGATTATGTAAAGAGTATTGGAGGATTACCCATTATTCCTAATTTACCCTAAAGAGAATACAAGAAGAAATACCGTCCCATCTTGGAAGATTCAGTGTTGGTTGGAGATTTGGAAGAACTTGTAGAAATAGCCTTACAGGAAGTTGTACAGCCTTTGAATCAAGTTGGCCCAAATACACCTTACGGTTCACCTGTTAATACTCCTATTCATTCACCTCCTCACTCTCCACCCAGACTCATGGCAGGTGTAAATGCAAATCAACCACCTAACCCACCAAATCTACCACCGACCTGGAAAGCCAGATCACCTTTGAACCTAACACCTCCGGTGCATGACTTACCTCAAGCTTTTCAGAAGTTGCTGCTTAAGTTTGATCCAAATGAAAAGGTTGTAGTAGATGACCATTTTCTAAGTTTCTATTTGGTGATAGAAGGATTAAGGGCTGGAGAACATGAGGATGTTGTTTGTAGACTTTTTCCACACACCCTTAAAGGAGCAGCAACATCATGGTACTTTGGTTTTCCTGCAAACTCTATCCCATATTGGGATGCCTTTGAAAGGATTTTCAGAAGTAAGTATGCAGCCCAAAAGACGCATGTAGTACTAATGAAAGGCTTAGGTGCTTTAAAAAAAGAAATGAAAGAAAAGGTACACAATTTCACTCAAATATTTTCTGCTTACCTCAAGAATTTCTCTACAACAGATAAGCCCTATGATAAAGTCCTGATTGAGTATTATACCTCAGCTTTAGGTCCAAACTTGGCTATGTTCGCAAAAGCTCAAGTTAAGCCTACATTAGCAGAGACTTATGAAGAAGCAGAAAGAGTAGAGGCTAAAAAGGAAAGTATAGAAGATTATCCCGAGCTATCTGGAGAAAAAACTTCCGGGAAAAGATCCTTATTGCTATCTAAACCTAAAGAGGAGCAATCACATGATTTTGAGGGGATGTTAAAGATGATGCAAAATATTTCCAACAGAATAATAGATTTGGAGAAGGAAAAAGAAGCCCAGAAAGCTTATAAGCCTTGCTACAAAAAAAGGGAAGATAACAACCAATTCAAGACCCCTCTGCACAGTTTAGCATCAATGAATCTGACAGAGGTAGGGATGGATAATTTATGCACTTTTCACCAACAACCCCATTCTGAAAAGAATTGTCCTCAAGTTAAATTCAATGACATTGGTAATGAATCAGCTTTTGGATTCTAAATTGACCGAGGACAGTGATGAAGAGGAAAAAGTTAATAAGACCGTAGAAAAACAAGAAAATGATACCATGTTCTTATGGGATTGTGTCTCGCTGTTTGATATAGAAAAAAGTACTCTTAAACTTGAGAATATACCAAAGACAACAAAAGACATGAATTTGGTAAATAAATACAATTCGATAATCTCAAAAATTAAGAAGTTGCAAGAGAATGTCAGGAAACAGCCAAAAAACAATGTTGAGGACAAAGTACCCGAAGTTACCATTATCAGCCAAGATCTGGAGCAAATCAACAAGCCTTCTAAGCCTATGGAAGAACAAGTAGGTGTTAACAAAGAAAATACTAAAAATATTGAAGAGCCAGAGGAAGAGATACCCACCGAAAACCAACCTGTGGAGGAAGATGTCGAATCAATTGGGGAAGGGAAAGCTATAACCCCACCGTTCCTTTTGACTTTGGAAATGTTAAACCATAAGGTGCATAATTGTTTGGTAGATTATGGATCATCGGTGAATGTCATGCCACTCGCATTTTGCAAAAAAATTAATGGGCAGCCAAAACTTACTCCTTGGGAAGTTACTCAATTAGACAGAACCAGTGTCAAAGTAGTGGGGGAAATGGATAATGTTCTCATTCGTTTATCTACAAATAACAAGATATGTCAATTTATTGATATTGTGGTGGCAGACATACCGGATGGATATGGACTTATTCTAAACTAAGACTAGTCTGCAAGGTTAAAGGGGTATTTTTCTTCATAATGGTCACATTTATGGTTGCCTCATAAAGGGGTCCCAAATCGGATCAAAATTTTAAGGGAACCTTACATGAAACATGCTATCACTAAGTTGGAAGAAGGAAATCAATCTAATAATTTTGTTTTGGGGAATTATCTAATAGAGCTTGAACTAAGATATCATGCATCAGAAGAGGCCAGCAATATGACTGACACTCAGCCTGATCTCCTTCAATTTTCACAGGCTGATGGGAGTGAATGTAAATCGGTAGACATAGTTTCGGTTTCAAAAATAGAAGATTTAGATCATGGTTAGATATTTCACATCTGCAGTCCATCCTTTCCCCTTGACTCATAAGTTGATAGATTTTTAGGGGTGGGCACAGAACTGATCAGGTAGTGGTTGGTTCTCGATTTGTATTTTGATATTTTGATTTGATTACCTTGTACATAAATAATATGATGCAGTTTTACTTTGATTTACTGCTTTTGTTTCTGGTTATTTTGGTTTGTTTTGAATAAGAGAGGCAAACTTTTGGTTGCATGGAAAGCATCAGGGTTCTCGATTAACTGAAATCTTTGGGATAAGACTGTGCTTTTTTATTTTGAAATGATAGAATTTCTTCTAGTAAGTAGTTTTCCTAAATGGCTATGCACTCATTGAAGTCCTGCTTAACCCCTGAAAATAAATTAGAATTAAGAGGTTTGGAATACTATTTCGAGGCTCCATCCATTTCACATCTAATATGTCCTAGGGAGTGATAGCAAAAGACCCACGGAAAGGAAGCAAGGTAAACAATTTATTATATATAAATGATCCCATGCCACAATTTCAAAAGCCTAAAGGTTGTTAAGAGTCAAAACTCCTAAAAGAAGCAATACATATCAAAGTAAAGTATCAAAAACATGAATATCAATCTGCTAAAAGTTCTTCTCCATCCGTGAGCTGAAAAGTAAATACATCTCTCGCACAAAAGGACACTATGGATAGAAGAGCCTGAATAAAATTCAGAAAGAAAAGCAGATGGAGGACTCAAAAGAACAAAAGTTCAAAAAGGCACAAAAGTGCAATTGGCATGGGAATGAGGAACAAAAGAATAGTTTTGTTTACCATATGTTACGATCCTATGGTGTCCAAGCTAGAAACTACCCAAAGACAAAGGTGAAATAAAACTCACCTACTAAGTCTCAAAAGAGTTATTCGAACTTTAAATAATTTGCATTCCCCTTCCCAAAGAATGGACTATCATCAATGATTTAAATGCATGTGTTTTCCATCTTAGGAATACAAGCATCTAGAAGAATTCAACTTATGAGCTAAATGATTAAACAGTCTTTTATTGGGAAGAAGTTGATACAGAAATCTGGGGTTCACCAGGTAGTCGCCAATTGTTGCAGCTGCAACATTTTCCCAAAATTAAAATTTTTTTGGGACCCTCCTTTTATTTCTTTTTGCTCAGCTCTTTGTTTTGTTTGATGTTTGTGTAAAGATTTACTTGTATTCCAGCCATGTTTTACCATTTGAATTGATTTTGCCTTGCTATCGGAAGTGTTTAGACTTTTGAGTCGGGAGTCTAGTTATCTCCACGCCCATAGTTTCGGAAAAGAACAGGACATCACGTCCGATCCAAGTGTTATTGGTTTTCGATGTGTTTTCTTTGTCGGAAGTTGTTTTAAGATCCCGTCGAAACATTCGTCTCTGCGTCGTCCGCCATTGCGGAGGAGGTATTGCAAAGCTTCCTGAAGGGTTTTTTTATCCTCTTTCGATCCCCGCCATTTTTGTTTCGCATATCCTTTGGATTTTAGCTTTCGCCATTGCGGCTTTGGAAAGCAGTATCTTTCCGATGTAGTTTGATTTTGTTTTCCGCATGACCGTTATTTTTTGGCCGAAGTCATGTTTGTTTTTACTCCAATTTTTGCTGGTCTGTGAAACTTGGTTTCTTTTATGGTTTCGTTGTTGCGGCTCTCTAACCATATATTGATCTGAAGCCTTAGTCTTGCGAGCTCCGAAGCGAGTTTTAATTTGTTTCTCTGCCGATGCCATTGCGGGTTTCCTGGTTGTTTCATCATCCGCCATTGCGGAGGCGATGTCGACAGGATCGTCGATCCCATAGTCTTTTGCCACCCGGTGATCTTATTTTTTCCCGCCGATTATTTGTTGACCGGCGCATATATATTTTGGGTTTGGGGTTTATTATTTTGTTGTTATTTTTGCGATTTCCCCATGTTGTTGTTATCGCTCGAGCAGACCAACGCATTCGCTGTCGATACCTTCACTCCTAGGTGGCTCCGCTGTGGAGGTTTACGGGTTTTTCTCTACCAGTCGCGCAGCACAGTGACAGGTAGGCCCTTATGCCCATTTTACTATTCCGTTCGATTGGTCAAACTATTTTTGTTGTCCTTGGTCAGTTTGTTGCCTTTGTGGTTAGTGGTTACCTAGGTTTTCCATCTCGGCGTGTATATATATTCTAGGTAGATGGTCTGGCGGCTCGGTGGGGGGTGTTTGTGGTTTTTCTTGATGTTTTCTTTTGCAGTTGTTATGTGTTTGCATCCTGCACTCAACTCCTAGGGAAACCGATGCAGACGGCCATTACGCTGTCCGCACTAGTTTCCCCCAGTTTGTGTTTGTCCATCCAGGGAGGGCGTTTTCATGGTTTTCTTCTGAGATGCTGAGGTTTTGGTTCTACAGTTTGGTCGCCCTCATTTTGTGAACCAAGGTCATGATGTTGAAATTACTCCCCACTTAGGATGAGACTATTCAAACTCAAGTACGAACCCTGGACCAATTTAGGGATTCAAAATGCAATCTATGTGGATTTTGATGCGAGTAGCATTTTCCTCTTATGTTTTCTTTGAGTGTACAATGAGTTAGGTGCACTATCACAGTACTGTGTCCTTCTCTTGGGATTAGGCCTCATATTTTCCTTGGAAAGATTTAGTTCATAGCGCGGAGAGGGGGTGTTTGAGACTGTTTTATGCTTCAGCATTAGGAGGGGGATATTCGTCGTTTTAGAAAGGCCATGATATTCTAAGTTAATTCTGCAAATGTTGGTCATGAGCTGGTTTTAGCCTTTTGGGCAGATTAATTTTACAGGGGAACTTTTGGTTTGAGTATTGTTTGTCTTACTTTCATAGCGGCAATCATGTTTAGCCTAGACGAGGTAAAATGGTCATACATTTTGTCTCCATTTTTTAATGTTATCAAGAAATGGCCCAACAGAACCTAAAAGCAATTTTTGTGCATGACAGGGAAATTCTTCAGAATCCAAGATGTCTAATCGGCAGAAGAAGGCTCCCGTAGTAGAGGAGGAACCCGAAGTCGAAATTGTTACCAGAGTTGAGTACACCTACAAGGACACCAAATGCATAGTTGGTATGGAACCTGAATATAAATAGGGAGAAGTTTACAGATTAATAACATGCCGAGAAGTACTTGACACGGGTTTTGAAGAAGAAAACATCTATGCCAATATAGAGAGATCTGCATTGATGAAAATTGCTACCAGACTTGAGCTTTTTCCATGCTCAAAGGTGATTGGGTGGATTCTGCCCAGGACAGATGTAACCACCATGATTTTGGAAAATGTTGATAAACAGGGTTATGCTGCTTATAGCCTTGGGTATGTATCACTGGGATACCACTTACCAAAAGCACAAGTGTACTTGACTGAAGACTGCCTGAAGGCAATTAAGATGGACCTAGTCGAGACACTGAAGAGAATGTTGGTGCCTGGCAAGAACTTTAGAACTAGGCCGACTGGGGAATACTATACTGCCACTCTAAGAACCCCCTATAGGTTCATTGCCCTGATGCTGAACAAGATTTTTGGGAGGGCCCACGGTAAAAGCTTCAAGTTAGAATGGGTGCCTATCATTTTCTATGTTGCAACACAAGGGACAGTGTTCAACTGGGCAAACATTGTGTCCAATAGCCTCGTAGCTTGCATTGCATTAGCATTAGGAGGGGTGTCCCAGAAGAGATCAGAGTTCTATATGAGCTCTATACTGATTGATTGCATACTATGCAACCAACCCTTCCCCAATCTGAGGTGTATCTGGGACAAGGAGAGAACACCAGTCTACTCTGCATACAAGCCACTGTGGGCACACAAATACCACAGTCACTATAGGGAAGTGTGTGAGCACTTCATCATGCCATTATATACCTTGATTTTCTTGAAAGAGTGCAACTTTATGTCGGAGGAAGCATTGCATGTGATTAAAGAATATGCAGACTACTACTTAACTGATGATGGATTGTATTTCAGAATGTATGGATGCTCTAGAGCACTCTCACCACTGCCAAAATATGCCACTAACTATACAGTCCACAAAGAGGCAGTTAGGCAAGTCTTTTTAGATGGCATAGGGAGCTTTTTATTTGAACATAAGAAAGCGGCTTACCCTCCTTTACCATTCAGTTTGGGAAGCTATAAATTCACAAGGGTGAAGAAAGACAAGGAATTTGTGGAGGGATTGGGAAAATTCCATTTTGGGGAAATAAATTTCCACAGGAATGATTCCTAAAATAAAGTGGTAGAGCACTGGAGGGAGGCAAATGTACATTTTGAATACACAAGCCACTGGGATAGAGAGGAATCCATTTTCTGCAGTGCACAAAATATAACGGCCTTAAGAAGAAGATTTAAAAATAAAATCACCACCAAAGGTGGGAAAGGACAGGATGAGTAGGAAAAGGCAGGGGACGAAGAAAATAGAAAAAGAAATGAAGATGCTAGGAGACTAGCACAGGAAGCCGAAAGCTGGCTCAAAGGTGCGGAGGAAGAAAAGAGAAGAGTTGAGCAAGAAGCAGCTAGAGAGGCAGAAGAAGCTGCCCGGTGTGAAGAGGAGGAAAAGAAAAGAAAGATGGATGAGGAACTGAAGAAGCAGGAAGTAGAAAGGCTAAAGCTGACAGGGGCAGTGATAAAGCAATCAGCTTCCGATCCCATAGACAGTCAAGCTCAGGACTTGGGGAACCCTGATATTCAAGATCCTGAGGTAGCTGTTGGCAGCACAACAGGACAGGCTATGGTCCCTACCCTAAGGCTAATCCCTTTTGAGCAGAAGAAAGGGGAGGAGGTATCGGATTTCAACACTATTTTTTATGATAGGGAAAGGAAAAGAATAGTGAAGAGGACCGAGAGAAAGGTAGAGACTGGGGTTCAGTCAGGTAAAATGATAAATGATAAACCTGTAGTATATGGGACAAACAAGGACCCCAGATTCACCATCAGAGCTGGGGCTGCATTAATCCATGCTTCTGAGGACAATGTAGATCAGATATTGACTGATCTTGAACAGTCAAAGAAGTCTGCTTCCCAGCTAAAGGACACCTTGAGAAGAGAGAGAGAGGAAAGTGGTAGGTTGAAAAGATAGTTGGAAGACATACAACATGAAATAAAGTCTTCAAAAGCTGAGCTCTAGTTCCTCCAAGTAGAGAAGATATCTATGGAGGCTGCCCAAGGAAGTATGGAGAAAGTGCAGCAGGAATGTCAAAAGTTAAGAATGGAAAAGGAGCAGCTACTAGGTAAGATAGGGGAATTGGAGCTACAGAAAGCTACCTTGGAGGAATCTGAAAGGAAATCTCAGGGGCAGATTGCATAGCTAAGAGAACATGTTACCTCGTTAATAGCAGCTCTAGAAGAGGCCAGGGAACAGCAAGTCAATCTTCAGCCTTTCAAGGAGCATGTTCTAGAATAGAGAAGCAAGATGCACTAGCTGCAAGTAGCGATAGAGGAAGAAAGGTGCATGATCTTGCAGCTAGATAATAAACTAGAAGAGATTTTGGAAACCTCTTCATATTTTGTAAACAGATCGCAGGACATCTTAGAAGTCCTGACAGGAATGATGGCGAGATTGGAAGCGAATGAAGAAACCCCTGCAGATCTACCATCAAAAGATCAACAAGCCCTAAGGAAAGACTATGATTTATTGGAGTTTTCCATAAACACAGCCGAAGAATTCAAGAAGGCTGTCAAGAAGACAAAGGGGGCTTTTGCAGAGTTCTTCGGGAGACTTTTGATTACTTATAATCGCTTCCAGGTTGAGGCTAAATAGAGAATGGATACCTTTCTAGACCACAGCCTGTTTTTGGAGATGTTGCAAAGAAGACATCAAGAAGATGAACAATGGATACAACACATCAAAGCCATAGACGAGCAAACCCTGAGGAATGAAGTAGCTCATTCTGCAGTTAGTGTGCAGTTGTTAGAGGACCAACTTCACCTGAGTGCAGCCAGAATAGAAGTAATAAGAAATCAGGCTGCTAAATTCAAAATAAATATTCATTTCTTAGGACCTTCCGAGTTCGAAATCATTGCCTCAAAGGCTTCAGCGTGGAAGAAGTTCTTGAATGGTCAAGTGGGACCCTCCTCATGAGCACTTTATTGGTTTATTGTAATATATTGTAAATTTTATAAGCACTTAATGAAAGAAAAGTGTGGGATGTTAAGAGTTGGGGAAGCCCAAGAGTCATTTGTGGGCATCCCAACAGTTTTGTTCTTTTTATAAATATAGAATCTCTAGATAAGAGAAGGGAATTTTTCCCAGTGAGATTTGTGAAGACATATTGTAAGAAGAACTATTTCCTTTTGCAATAGATAATTACAATTTGCTTGTTGGAGAAAGCTTGGTGGAATGTTCAAATGTTGTGNAGCGTTGTGTCCATTAACTGTGAGATCGTTCTAACTCTTTCAACCTATGTTCTTGTATGAGTGATCTCTGGTTTATTTCATGAGAATTTCCACTATGGTTAATGAATGTTGTTCATAAACAATTGGCTATCTGGTTGTTCAAATATCTTTGATTGTTCATGTGTTTGGAAGAAGTATCATCTATCTGTGATTTTTTCATACTGCATGTACAAAATACATTACTCATTAACAAATGAAAATCTTGCTCCCTAGGGATAGGTTAGGTAGTTAGTTTTAATTCCTTGTTGTGTGTGATTTAGATGCAAGAGAGTCTAAGACGAGAGACAAGAACCTGCGCATCACATTGTGACCACTCCTTGCATTCTTTATCAATCTGCATCTTAGATAGGCACTTGCATATCATACTTAAAGTCAAAATGCAAAAATATATACGGTGGACCGGGCCGCAACCGATAAAACCCTTTGTTTTTGTTACTTGACCTACGGTAGCCGGACCGCAAATCGGACGGATTCCCTACACAAAACAGTCACGGGCTAATTGGGAACGTTGACTGGGGAGAATGCCTTGATGTTGTTACTTGTGAATTTCCAGGCCTCAACAGAGCCTTATCAAATACATACCTGAAATCATTCGGAGAATGGTTAGGAAGTCATCCAAGAAAGGGTAGTTTCTTTTGGGTCTAGGAAATGTACTCTTTTTGTTATCTTTTTTCTCTATTTTGAAGATACTTAAGTCTCTCTCTCTATCATTTTGACCCCATATCATTCATGATGCCATGATTTTCCTTGAGGTGTATTTTTATCTATATATTGTGTTATTTTAATGAATGATGAGGTTATTAAGGGGTTAGTAACTGATTGAGACGACTCAGAAAATATTTGTGTAGGAATATATGCTGGCATGTTGAAAATATTAGATGTTGTTACTCTTCCACAACTATGATGTTGTTACTCCATTATTATGATGTTTATACTCCTATACACTTATGCTAGCTAAAATACCTTAATCCTAATTGTATTTTTTCTATGTCCGATACTCATATAGAGGCAGATGTATTTCCAAGGGATAAATGTGGTTGCACTAAACTAATTCTTCCATCAAGATCACAACCCAACTATCATAATGAATGTATAAGACCATTGAAGAAATTTTTAGTGATTAGTTGTAACATCCCAATAGATGGTTTAAAACTATCCTAGAATTTATTTAGGAACGACTTCATAATTGAGAGATTCTCAATACCATTCTAATATTTCATTTCTAGATGTTATTATCACAAATGCATAAAAAGAATAGTTCCTCTCGAAAGGCGGAGCTAGGAAACAAAGAATTTGTGAACATGTAAGTGTTGTAACTCTATTTTAACTTTCCTAAATTCGTTAATAAAATGAGTATGTTGGTTTCTACATTTTGTTAACGTAGATCATGAGCTTTTTCAATAGCCCTGGTTAGAGGAGGAAGCCCGCCCTTCCCAGGTACGTGTTGTTTCTATGTTATTCATTATAATTAGATGTTTTGTAGTTAGTAATTCTTTTGTTAATGATTAATAGTTAATTGTTTCCATTACATTATTAATTAATGAGTAAAGAGTGGTGCGTTCATTAAATTTTAATGGTTATTTTATGTTGTTATTGTATTGATTATTAACTATGTTACTCTGTATTTTGTTTTAACTTATTAAGTAGAAGTAAATCCTCCATTATAGCAAGTTTTCCTAAAGTCTATATTTCATTTTTTCATATGTTACTTTATTTCCAAGAGTTATTTCTACAGTTGTTTGTGTTTTTTAATTCAAGAGAGTGATTTCATTTATAGCAATAGTGTTTCTTTCAATTCCAACTATGTGATCATATAGGATAACCAGTGTTAAAAAGGAAATTTTTTCCTACATATACCATTCATGATAAGATTGAAATAAAAATATGTACCATAGATAAATAATTGATGTAAAGGACCAATTAGTTATTCTAAAAAGATAATTAAAGGCACCATTTTCGAGGAGGTTATTGAAGTTGAAAAAGTACAAACCTAGCATTTTTTTAGCTACATTGTCTCTCGTTCTACTGAGGTTTAAGTGATAAAGACAGAAGGTAAGAATCTATGCATTCTCCATTAATATTTGTAGTGATATTTGCATGGTGGAATCCGATCTCACCAGTATTGGAGCATATAGAGCATGATTTAGAGTGCTTTTGGTTCTTCTGAGGCCTAAGCCATAAATATGAAAGGTAAAAATATACACATACACCACTAATTTTTTCATGGGTTTTATGTGGTAGAATCTCATCTCATGAATATAAACAAAATTAGCATGCATGAATAAAAACATGAATCCTTGAGGAAGAGGAAGACCCCCAAAAACTAACAATATTGCAAGTAGAGGAGGTTAAGGCCAGAAATATCAAGTATGAATAACTTACATACAATAAATAATCTCAATAGAATAATTAGAAGCAACATATCACAACACAATTAGGGTGGCATCTCAAGTAAGAAATATTATTCATCAATCCTCTCAAGACAAGTCATATAAATTAGTGGGGCCCGAGATCAAGGAATTAACAGAAGGACTAGGAGATACAACAGGACCTATACCATAGAAAAATTCAATCCAGAATTCTCCCCATAAACATGGTCATCTCTAGCAACAAAAGTTGAGTTAGATATTCTGACAAAAGGACAAAGGTAAATAGAAAAATCAACACCCGAATGTCAAATCCCAAACCGTACACACAAACCAGCTCTTGAGATACCTACTCTTGTCCCAAACTAAGAAATTATTATTCAACCACCTATAGCAAAGAAAAGGCATCCTAATTCACTAGAACAGGTGCTTGTTTATTATGGGATCCCAAGGATTATTGGAGGTAGTGGGAAAACATGGATACCCCTACATCCATAATTGAATTTCCAATTGTTGATACATATTGGGGAGCGCCAATGAAGCTTATTTCCCTATAATCCATTCCAAAATCCCATAGTATAGTCATTGGAGATCCAAATTCTTTTCTTTTTGAGTTTGGCTTGATATGATGCAGTTATGACTATACCGTAAACTTATAAAAATTAAAGTTATTCCCTTCTACATCAAATTCATGGGATAAGATGAAACAAGATTTCCTTGAGAAGTATTAGTATTATTGCGGATCACAAGAATTGAGAGAATAAATATTCAAAATGACCCAAAAATAAGAAGAAAATATAGAAGATTATGATCAGCGCATCTAGTATAATATACAAATATATCCACATGATACCCTGGGGAAATATATTATAAAGACAATTCTAATTCGAACGATGAGAGATGAATAGTTGGATATGCTTAATTTCATGGGAAAATGAGACATTTTAAAAGAAAGTTGTGATACAAATTGTTAACTATGCATAAGGTGTTCATGAGGAGCTTCTAGAAACAAACCTAGAATCAAACATATTTCCAACAAAGCTACAAATTCAGCTAATGGAGGAGTAACACATGTGGAAATTGGTATTTTGATATATGATTTTAAGACTAATATTTCTAGCACATTGTCTTCACATTTGGATGTTTTTTAGGCTCAACAAAGGAAGATTGAATATGAGAAGGCATTAACTATATTTTATCCATGCTACGGACATATCCACTCTTCAAAAGAAATTCCACTTGATATTATTGAAGTTTTCTCAGTTTGTGAACATGATCATCCTACAAAATCATTCCCATCATTACCAAGATTGCAAGCAGTATATCAAGGGACAATTGAAGAAACTAGGAAATCCTATTTTATAGATCCAAAGAAGCCATCTCAAGCTCAACCACCAGGCATGAGTCAATATCCTTATTCATTCTTCAATACTTGGAATAAAAAACATAATCCTCAATAGATGAAATTACACATGCATCCATGGAAGAACCCTCAACAGTTCCAGTACCCATCACCATGGTTACAATTGTCACCCTAAACTCATTTCCAGATAATTAGGGGTGACATTATTTCCTTGGATATTAGTTTACAGTGAAACCACCTTAATTACCATACAACAGTATCTACAACTCCCTTCAAATGTACCAATGAATTCTCTTGTCCTATGACCCCAGATACCTATACAAGATGACCCAAACCCAAATAATAAAACATTTCAACAAGCTGAAACATCCAATTTCCAAGCCTATTTTACTACCCCTATTGAATGTAATAATGTATACCTTAGGTTTGGGTGATAATAAAATCATAAGCCACACATGCAATCCTTTAACAGTCTAAAGAAGAGTTTTTTCCCCTTAAAATAGGGCCTCATCATGAACAATTTGAGAACCTTCCCTCTACTACAACTCGTAGAGATTCAACAATAAATCCACCAAATGAAACTATCATGGGTTCATCCTAGACGTAGGTTGTTAATCCTCCATATCCATAAAGGTTATCCATAGACAAGGTACCTTCACATCCCAAATTTGATTTTGTGGGAGAATGACAGAATCTATGTTAAAATTCCATTATTACAAGGAATCTATGTCTCAAGAGACGTGGAAGGAATCCCAAAGACCCAATTACTGTCCATGTGTTAGGAAAAATTTCTGATCAAATCTTGGGAATAATTACATATGTCAAGTGTGATGATCTTGGAAATTCAATAGTCACTATCTAGGTTTAGGGACAAAAATTTTCAAACACATTGGTGGAATTGGAGGCATCCATAGATATTATGACAAGGAAACTTGGGAATCACTCAACCTTTATTTTCTTAGACCAACTCCTGAAGTCTTGGAACTGGATGATCAATATACCATCAAACTAGAAGGAATTTAGAAGATATTATTCATGTACACTCCTGGGAATATCCAACTAATTATCTAGTCCTAAAAACAAAATCTCTCTTGAAGGGTCATCCCTTGATTTTGGTAAGGTTGTGGTTAGCCATAGTCGATGCATACATAGGGTGTAGATCATGAAACATGATGATTTCCCATAGGAATTCTATAAAGAATTTGGTTCTTTATCCATTGTCTAAATCGAGTATGGAGTATGAGAGTCCTTTATGGGATAAATTTTAACATAGAGAAGGGGATGTTTGACCTGTCCTTACCATTGAAAAAACTATGTACTTCAAGGATGAGACAGAAGATGATTCCATTAATAATTTTATCACCAATCGTCCTTCAGCCTCCCATCCTATTTTTCAGTTATTAGAATTTGTAATGGATAGTGATGACCAAGAAAATCCTAAGTCAAATCTTGGTGAAGAGGGAATACCAACTATGATTGTCTATAACATCATTCAATTAGAAATAGAACCAAAGTAAATTTTGAATATCAACCAAAACTTGTCTCCGTCTCAAACTAAACAGTCGATGCACATTTTGTGTGCAGTAAAAAAAATCCTTTGCATGGGATTAAATGAAAAGAAGGATGTCCACCCAAATCTGTGTACCCACCACATATATACAAAGGAATACTATCATCCCATCTACCAACACCGAAGAAGAATGAACCCTTTCCTAAGGGACACTGTTGGATTCCAATTTTAGTTTACCCATCTCTAGTAGTGAATGGGTATCACCACTTGTTATTGTTCCTAAGAAGAATGGTAAATGAATAATATCTGTTTATTATCAGGAACTAAACAAGTAAACACAAAAGGACCACTTCCCCTTGAAATTTATTGATGAAGTCCTTGATACCTTGTCAGGGAAGGAGTTATTTTATTCTTTTGATGGATTTAGTGGACATAGCCAAATACATATTTCCCTTCACTATCAAGATAAAACAAGATTCACTTTCCCATGGGGTACCTTTACATACTATGTCCTCCCTTTTGGGATCTGCAATTCCCTTTCTACTTTCACATGGCCGTGTTACAAATTTTTTCATATCTAGTCAATGAGTTCATTTAGATTTACATGGACAATTTTATGACATATGGTACTTCAATTGATGAAGCATTATATAATATGAGAAAGGTTCTTCAGTGCTACAAATAGACTAATATTTCCTTGAGCACGGAGAAAATACATATGATGATGACTATAGGGGTGGTCTTGGGACATTATCTTTCTTCTGCAAGGATACAAGTTGACCTAGACAAGTTTGAGGTAATCCTAAAAATTCCTCTTCTAAAAGCAAAAAATTAGGTATGGATATTTTTGGGACATGCCAATCACTACCATCACTTTATTGAGAGTTTTTATAGGATTTCATCTTCCCTATTTTTGTTGCTTGCTAAATATGTAGAGGTTTTATGGGATGATCTTTGATAGTCTACTTTCGAAAGGTTAAAAGAACGGTTATTTATAGCCCCTATTCTGTGTGGCCCTGAATGGACCTTACAATTCAAAATATATTTAGATTCCTCCAACATTGCTATTGGAGATATACTGGGATAGGAGTAAGAAAAGAAGCCTTATGCCATTTTTTACTCCAACAATAATTTGACTCCCATTGAGTCAAATTATAGGATAACAAAGAAGGGATTTCTTGTTATTATTTATGAAATCAATAAGTTTTGGAACTATATTAATGGTTACCCCATTTTTGTGCAAACTGATTACTCTTCCATATACTAATTAGAAAATAAACCTCTTACAAATTCTCAAGTCACTAGATGGCTACTACAAGAATTCAACATCAGTATTATTGATAAAGTTGGGAAAGAAAACATTGTTGTGGATTTCGTCTCTAAGATTACCATTGATAGTGACAACTCACTTGTATAAGATAGTAGCTCAAATGAACATTTTTTTGCATTGTCAACTCACACACGATGGTATGTAGATATCACTAATTTTCTTACTGTAGGAAAATTGCCACATCATCTCCCTCCAAGGGAGTTACATGCGATTATTCAACAAAGTGAAAGTATAAATGGGTAGAAGGATATCTATTTTATACTGGAGTAGATAAGGAAATACAATTATGTGTGAGGGAGGAGGAAATCCATGACATCCTTAATTCCTTCCATGATGATCCCTATGGAGGGAATTTTTCTGACAAGTGAATAAGGCCTAAGGTGATGCACATGGGATATTTTTTCCCAAATACATTCAAGGTTGCAAAGAAATATGTACAAGTATTTGACAATTTCTAGTGGATGGGCCAACTTATTCAATATAATGAAATATCCTTACAAATATAGTCGGTAATGGAATATTTTGAGAAGTGAGCATTCAATTTCATGGGATCGATTAATCCCTCACATTTCCAAATATCCTACATTCTAGAGTGGCAATACTATGTTACCAAATGGTTCGAGGAAAAGGATTTATCAAGAGCCACATAGAAGGTTTTTTTAGACTTCCTATCTGAATCTATATTCGTACACTACGAGATATCAAGAGAGATAGTCATAAATGGAAGAGCACAATTTACATGACACAAAATTAAGAAGTTGAATACAAACTACATAATTAGACATTGGATCACCTTACCTTACCATCCATAAGTAAATTACCAAGTATAAAGCACCAATAAGGTATTGAAAAATATTCTCCCAAAGACTGTGGCTAGTCACCACCATGACAAAGTTGACCACCTTCTGGTAGTTTTGCATCCAATTTCTTAAAGTCTATAAATTTATTCATGGATATCCTCAATTTATATTCTTCTTCGCATGATATACATGTCTTTTGGGATGATCTATTTACCTCTTCTCTCCTAGCTTTCCCACGCCTTATCCTAGGAGGAGACCTAAAGTTCACTTTTCTCTGTAGTGAATCTTAGGGACATAATGCTAGAAAGTATAATAGTGTATATTGCTTTAGCCACCATATCAACATGTTTCATCTTATTGATATTGAGCATATAGTTTTTCCATCCACTTGGTCTAATAAATGATCTGGAGTGAAACACATCAAAATGATTAGATTGTTTCCTACTAAGTGAATCCCTCATTTTGGATATAAATTCCTACAAATCCTCCATTCTAAGAGTGGGGAATTATAATAATATACCCATTCTTCTTGAACTTTATACCTCTATCTAGAAACTCTGTGCATTTCAAATTCAAACCTCACTAGATACTATATGAGAATTTTAGGACATTGGTTCGAGATAACTAGGGTATCTACAAGAGGGATACTAATACTTATGTAATGGATTTATTTTTATAAAACCTACGAAAAAATTAGAATTTTGACAAAGGAAGGGTCTAATATTTGTTAAATTTTCATATGCTTCGCTAAAACATCAGTATTTCATTTCATTTTCATAAAAAAAGCATATAAACATGATCACTGAAAGAAACAGTATCAAAAGAACAACACAGATTTATCCTGGGAAAACCCTAAAGGGAAAAACCAGCAAAAGCTTCCTCAATATAGATGCCCCAAAAGATAAAAGATAAAACCAACAAGGAGATCAAATCCTGATCCTCCTCCTTCTCCAGCTACTTCTCTCTTTTCCACTAATGTGCTACACAAGTGAGTGTGTGTGTTCCAAATGAGGAACACCACACCTCTATTTATATTCATCCGTTCACTTTAATAATTAAATCCGACATGTAGGCTCGAGTTAATCATGTAGGCTTTAGTTACACATGTAGGCTCAAGTAACCACACTGGGGCGCGAATGACCCACCTTTACAATTAGAGGGGAGTACCTCATGACTTTTATTAGTTCTTCTGATTAGAAGCATCAGGGGTCAAAGTAATACAAGTGGTTCTCCCGGTAGGACCATCGGGGACCACAAATGATACATATAGAATATTCTTTGAAGTTACAATATTTCAACACTCCCCCTTAACGAGAAGGTATTCTACAACAACATCAACAACAACAATAGTAGGAGAGAGATAGAGGACGTCATCAACATCATCAGGGTAACACATCTATAAATCATTGGAAGCTCTTCAACATCATGTAGTCTTCATATTCAATCTTCAATCTTCAGTAACAACAACAACATCTTCAGCACTTTGATCTTTCGAACAACAACATCATCATCATCATATTCTGATATTACGATTAGCAAGATCAGCAAAAATCATCATCAGCACTTTGACCTTTAGATCAGAAACATCATCACTTTTACCTTTCGATCAGCAACATCAACATCAGCACTTTAACCTTTCAATCAACAACATCATCATCATCACTTTGACTTTTTAATCAGCAACATCAATATCAGCACCTTGGCCTTTCGATCAACAACATCATCATCATCATCACACTCTAATCTTTCGATCAGAAACATCATCATCATCACACTCTGATCTTTCGATCAGAAACATCATCATCATCACACTCTGATCTTTTGATCAAAAACATCATCATCATCACAATATGATCTTTTGATCAAAAACATCATCATCATCATACTCTGGTCTTTCGATTAGAAACATCATCATCATCACACTCTGATCTTTCGATCAAAGACATCATCATCATCACACTATGATCTTTCAATCAGAAACACCATCATCATCACACTCTGATCTTTCAATCAGAAACATCATCATCATCACACTCTGATATTTCGATCAGGAACATCATCATCATCAACAACAACCTGCAATCCACAGTTCAAAGACAGAGAAGTCTTTGGATCAATTTTGGATTTAAATTCCAAGGATGATACAATCCCACCACATTCTCGACAACCAAAGTCACCGGATTGATTATGGGATAATCAGTCCCTATCACTTTAGGACCAAGTCCAAGGATTATGCAAGCCTACCACGTTCTCGAGTACCGAAGTCACTAGATCCGTTCTGAACTGAAGTTCAAGGATGATACAATCCTACTATGTTCTCGAGTACCAAAATCACCGAATCTGTTCTGAACCAAAGTTCAAGGATGATACAATCCTACTACGTTATCGAGTACCGAAGTCACTGGATCCGTTCTGAATTAAAGTTCAAGGATGATACAATCCTACGATGTTCTCAAGTATCAAATTCACCGAATCCATTCTGAACCGAAGTTCAAGGATGATACAATCCTACTACGTTCTCGAGTATCGAAGTCATCGGATCCATTCTGAACCGAAGTTCAAGGATGATACAATCCTACTTCGTTCTCGAGTACTGAAGTCACCAGATCCATTTTGAACCAAAGTTCAAGGATGATACAATCCTACTACTTTCTCGTGTACCGAAGTCACTGGATCTATTCTGAACCGAAATTCAAGGATGATACAATCCTACTATGTTCTCGAGTACCGAAGTCACTGGATCTATTCTAAACCAAAGTTCAAGGATGATACAATCCTGCCAAATTCTCGAGAACTGAAGTCACTAGATCCATTATGGACATATTTCCTAGGATGATACAATCCCTCTTCATTCTCAAGGACCGAGGTTACCGGATCACTTTAGAGCAAATTCCTAGGGATGATACAATCCCACTACATTCTCAAGGACTGAAGTCATTGCATCCATTATGGACATTTGTCCTAGGATGATACAATCCCTCTTCATTCTCGAGGACTGAGGTCACCGAAACACTTTAGAGCAAATTCCCAGGGATGATACAATCCCACTGCAACACCACTGCTCCCCCTTTCGAGGAAGGTCTTTCTGAACAACACCAAGCTTGTCTTGAAAGTGTTCAAACTTTACTCGAGACAGAGGCTTCGTTAGTACATCAGAAACTTATTCATCAGTACTCACATACTGGAGCTTTATGGCTCCCTTTTGCATCATATCTCGAATGTAGAAATACCTGATTTCTATGTGCTTCGATCTATTGTGGAATACCGGGTTCTCTGTCATCTTTACAAAACTTTGATTGTCACATAGAATCATGGTGGTATCCAAATTCAGGTTGAATAATCCTTACATCAGCTTTCGAAGCCATATGGCTTCACAACTAGCAGAGCAAGCTGCTATATATTTTGCTTCGATTGTGCTTAGAGCAATACTGGACTGCTTTATGCTAAACCATGAAATCATAGCAGATCCCAGACTATAACATCCGCCTGATGTGCTTTTTTTGTTTGAGGTAATTCCGGCCCAATCTGCATCCATATAGCCATAAAATCTATACTCATGGCTACCATCATAGTATATACCAAAGTCTATAGTCCCTTTCAGATATCTCATCACATGTTTTGCAGCTACCAAGTGAACCCATCTAGGTTGAACTAGATATTGACTTAGAGTGTTCACTGCAAAACAAATGTCAGTTCTAGTCTTTGTTGAGTACATCAATGACCCAATGATCTGTCTGTATTGAGTCACATCCACTAACTCTGATGAGTCATCAGCTAATAATTTTAGGTTGGAATCCATGGGTGTGGCCATGGCTTTGCATTCCAACATATTCAATCTTTTCAATATCTCTATTGCATACTTCCCTTGGTTGAGAAAGATTCCTTCTAAATTTTGCAATACTTCTAGACCTAGGAAATAATGCATTAACCCAAGATCTTTCATCTCAAATTCTTCTTCTAGTTTCTTCTTGCTTTCAATAATTTGTTTCTCATTCCCTATCAAGAATAAGTCATCCACATATAGTAGTAAGATGACAGGTTCATTTTCTACAACCTTGAGATAAAGGTTAGGATCAACTTTACTCTTGGTAAAGCCCATGCTCAACAGGAAACTATCTATCGTTTCATACCAAGCTCTAGGAGCTTGTTTAAGGCCATACAAGGCCTTCTTCAACTTGCATACGAGAGTATGTCTATCTTCAACTTCAAATCATTGTGGCTGTTCTATGTATACTTCTTCTTCGATCACACCATTCAAAAAAGCTATTTTCACATCCATCTAGTGTAAGGCCCACTTCATCATGGATGCAAGTTCCATGATAGCTCTAATCGAAGTATATCGGGCTACTGGTGAAAATGTCTCTTCATAATCCATTCCCTCTTTCTGAGAGAAACCTATGGCCACAAATTTTGCTTTATACTTCTCGATACTTCCATCAGCTGCATGCTTTGTTTTGTATATCCATTTGGAGGATACTATACTTTTTCCTTTTGGTTTGGGAACTATATCCCAGACATCATTCTTCATTATTGACTGATATTCTTTAGTCATTTATTCTTCCCATTCTTTCTTATGTACCGCTTCTTTGTAGTTTGTGGGTCCTTGAT
Organism: Pseudotsuga menziesii; assembly: GCA_001517045.1. NCBI lineage: Eukaryota > Viridiplantae > Streptophyta > Pinopsida > Pinales > Pinaceae > Pseudotsuga > Pseudotsuga menziesii. The sequence goes on from LPNX011130453.1 coordinate 665,056, forward strand.
CTACAAGATCACACATCAAGGCTACATAGTTGGAAAAATTCTTTGGTTTCTTTCTTTCCCTTGTGGAGCCTTCAGGAGCTCCATATCTTTCTGCCTCTCATATAATTTCTCTTGTCCAAGCAGGCTTTCTCTTTCTTAATATGTCCATCATAGGAGGTTCTTGTGGTTCTGTCATGTCATGTTCTTCAAGAGCTTCATCTTTAGGGAGACATGTAGTTTCTTCATTTCTGAGAGGTGTCTCTTCTTCATACACTTCTTCATGTTGGCACTTCCTGGATCTCTTGAGGGCTGCCTCTTCATCGAATGTCACATCTCAACTGATTTCCATGTGATGGTATCTAGGAATGTAAATTCTAAATTCTTTAGATACTTCACAATATCCAACAAATATCCCCTTCTTTCCGGAAGGGTCTAACTTGGTTCTTTTCTCTTTTGGTATATGAATATATACTGGACAACCAAATATTTTGAGGTGACTTACCTCATGCTTCTTTCCTGTGAACATCTCTTTTGGAGTCTTGAACCCAAGAGCACTGTGAGATATTCTATTATGTACATACATAGCAGTCCTTGCTGCTTCTTCCCAAAGATGCATTGCAAGATCTTGATCATATATCATTGTCTTCACTGCCACCATGATGGTTCTGTTCTTTCTTTCTGCAACCCCATTCTATTGAGGATTGTAGGGAGTAGTTAGTTCCCTCTTGATTCCGGGATCTTTGCAAAAAGCCTCAAACTCTTTTGAGGTATACTCTCCTCCATTGTCTGATCAGAATGTCTTTATTTTCTTGTCTGAAAGATTCTCTATCGAGGCTTTGAACTCCTTGAATTTCTCAAACACTTCACTCTTTACTTTCAAGAAGTATATCCAAGTCTTTCTTGAAAAGTCATAAATAAATGTGATATAATATTCAAAGCCACTTAAGGATGTAGAAGACATTGGACCACATACATCTGAATGAATAAATTCCAATGTACCTTTTGGTTTTTTTTCACTCTTCGGAAATGGATTCTTGATGTTCTTTCCCTTCGTACATCCTTTGCAAATGCCTTCATGCTTGATCTTCATATCTGGTAATCCCATCACTACTTTATTCACATGAGGTAGAGCTTTGTAATTTATGTGGGAAATCATTCTATTCCATAGTTCACTAGGGTCAGTGGAATCATGAAAAAAGGTTGTTTTTGAGTGCCCCTTGAGTTTATACAAGCCTCCTTCTTCTTCACCAATGATGATTGCATATTCAATATTCTTTCCTTTGGGCCACATGAGTACTTGGCCATCTATGAAAGCAACTATAAATCCTTTCTTATCTAAAGCTGAGATAGAAAGTAAGTTCTTCTTTAGACGAGTACATACAATACATCTTTCATCTTTAGAGGATTACTTGTATCAAGTTTGTAGTTTGCTTCACCTACTCCTTTGATCGGATATTGATAGTCATCTCCTAGAGATACTTTCTGAGGAGAGATCTTTTCTTCAAGTTTGGATAGAGTTTTATTTTGTCTCATCATGTGCTTTGAAGCACCACTATAAATAAGCCAAGTGTCTTCTCCAGGTGTTATAGGCCCAAAGAGTGCAGAGAATAGTACATACTCTTCTGCATCTTCTTCTCTTGCTTGCTTTCTTGGAGGTCCTTCTTCTTTTTCTTCTTCATCTTCATCTTCCGCTAGATGAGTATGATATATTTTTTTGTTTTGGTGCTCTTCTTATATTCTTGACTCTTCATAGGACAATTTCAGGCAATGTGTCCTATCTTATCACAATTAAAACATTGAAAACCAGAGCAGTCTCTATTAGGAAGATTTTCTCTTACCTTTTGGATTCTTCTGGGAGGTTGAGACTCCTTGAAATTTCTTCTCTTGAAATTAGATTGACCTCTTCTTCTTTTGGTGTGAGTGGCTAAGGCTTGATCATCTTCTTTTAATAATGCTTCCCTATTTGTCCCTCTAGTCTCCTCTTGAATGCAGTCTTCCCATACGACATCAAACTTCATGCTTTCTTTTCTGGCACACATCATTTGAATGAAGGACTCCTAGGGTATAGTGAGACCATTTAGAGAAGTCATAACCATTTCATCTTCATCAAGCTTATCTCCAATAGCTTCTAGTTTCTCTTTGATCCGAGAAACCCTTATGAAGTAGTCTTGGATGGATTCTCCATGACTCATATTGGTGCCCTTCAGTTGAGCTCTTAGATTCAGCTTTCTATCAATGTTGCTTCCCTCATACATTCTAGATAGGGAATCAAACATTTATTTTGGAGTCTTCTTGGATGACACTTGAGGGATCAAGTGATCCTTGATGGAGTCAGCAATAATCCTTTGTGACCTAATCACATCCTTTCCGTGCTTCTCCTTGGCTTTAGCTTCTTCAAGTTCTGCAACTTCTTCTTTGACATACTTATCAAGATCATTCTCTTGGAGAATGAGACCAATCCTATATTTCCATGCTCAAATATTCTCTATGCCTTCTAGCTTGTCCTCAAGCTTAGTGCTTGGGTCCATCTTGTCAAAAAATCACAAAAAATTGAAATTTTGTGGAATGAGAAACTGACCTTACTAGGAGATGCACTTGAATGAGGTGAGTTGACTGGTGTGCTTGGATTCTAGAGATTTCAACTCTTCACCTTCCAAATTAGACTTGCAAGATTCAGCTTCTGCATCTTTCTAGTTCAGCAGTTTTTTGGTGCAGCTGTCAAACTAGGGTTTGACTTTCTCAAAGACTCACACATCCAAAAACCTTGATTCCAGGCTCAAAATATGCACTCTAGGAGGGCGCAACTTTCTATGCAAGCAGTTTTCCAAAACTCAAAAAATTTCCTGAAACCCTAATTTCTTCGGGGAGAGAGAGAGGGCTATTTCACCTTTTGAAAGCTGTCCTATTCAGGCTAGATCTGATACCATGTTAAATTTTCATATTCTTAGCTAAAACATCAGTATTTCATTTCATTTTCATAACAAAAGCATATAAATGGGATCATTGAAAGAAACAACATCACAAGAACAACACAGATTTATCCTGGGAAAAACCCAGCAAAAGCTTCCTCAATATAGATGCCCCAAAAGATAAAATATAAAACCATCAAGGAGATCAAAGCCTGATCCTCCTCCTTCTCTAGCTACTTCTCTCTTCTCCACTAATGCTCTACACAAGTGAGTGTGTGTGTTCCAAATGAGGAGTGCCACACCTCTATTTATATTCATTCGTTCACTTTAATAATTAAATCCGACACGTAGGCTCAAGTTAATCATGTAGGCTTGAGTTACACATGTAGGCTCAAGTAACCACACTGAGGTGCTAATGACCCACCTTTACAATTAGAGGGGACTACCTCATGACTCTTATTATTTATTCTGATTAGAAGCATCGGGGGACAAACTAATACAAGTGGTTCTCCTGGTAGGACCATCGGGGACCACAAAAGATACATATAGAATATTCTTCGAAGTTACAATATTTCCTTACTATAATCTAAAAAAAATCTCCTAAGTGTTGAAAGGAAAATCATTTATAAATCAAAATCAGCAGAAAAGGGTCATTTCACTGATGAATCAAATGATGAGCTGGAAACATTGGAAAAAAAATATGGACTCCTCACATGGCATGAAGAAAAATGTAGAATGAAAAGTAGAGTGCTTTGGATCTCTAAAGGAGATCAAAACATGGCATTCTTCCATTTTCAATCAATGGGAAATAATTCGATTAAATTTATCTGGAAAATTAGAGATCAGAATATGAATGAATGCATAGATTTCAAATATATATCAAAGGAAACCACAACTCACTACAAAAAAATTTCATTGAACCACTAAGGGAGAACATAAGATACATTTTTGAATCTTCAACTTTCTTCCAATGTTGGTTAACAAAATACCAATTAATGGCTCTCCTAGAACCTATATCAAAGAGGTAAGTACAAAACGTCCTACTCACATTTTAAAATGGAAAGTCCACTAGTCTATATGGATGGACAGTGGAGTTCTATGTGGGAATTTGGAAATTATTTGCAGATGATATAATAACAATGATTGAATAATCACATTCCATAGGTAAGATCCACCCACCATTTAACTCCACCTTTATTGCGAATATTCCAAAAGAGTATCATCCTCTTGGATTTGAACAATACATACCTATTTCACTTTATAACTATATATACAAAATTATCTCCAAAGTTATTGAAATATGCCTCAAACCTATCATATCTACCAACATATATTTACAATAGTTTGTCTTTATGAATCAAAGGAAAATACATGATGCTATCAATCTAGCACACTTGATCAAATACAAGCTACAAACCTCCTTTATGCTAAAGTTGTACCTCTCTAAATATTTATATATATTTAATTGGATTTATATTCATCTAATCCCCACACAAGTAGGATTCCCTCACCTCTTCATCAACTAGATTGAATATTTCTACCAGAGTGTCACATACACCATCCATAAATGGCTCTCCTACTTCCTTTTTCCATCCCTCTAGAGACTTTCCAATGATATCTACTCTCACCTATAATCTTCCTCATTATTTTATAATCCTTTAGAAATCATGCAAACCATGAAATAAAACATGACTCACTCAAAGGGGTTAATATCATTGTTTCTTTGTCTCTCATGCAAATCCTCTTTGTTGATGGCATCATCGTATTTGTGATTGCAACCATATATTAATCCCTTCAAAACACTTTGATTCAAGTTCACCTCCTCTATAAGAATTGAAATAAATCTAAAAAATTTCACCGTCAAGTTATTCCATGTTCTAGAGGCTATCAAGTCACTGGTAGATAAATTCCTTCCCTTTCATGAAGCCTCATCCATCGCATGTTTTAAATGTTTTGGTTTCCTCTTCAAGAAAAATAATTATAGGTTCACAGACTAGAAATGGCTCATAGGCAAAGTCAAAAAGAGGATTGGAACTTGAAACCATAGATGGTTATCATTATCTAGCAAAGTAGATTTTTATTAAGAGTGTTCTTGAGTCAATACCGGTGTTTTGGATGGATTTGGCATACATTTCAAAGGATATATTAAATTCCATTAAAAATATCTATGTAGAATACCTTTGGTATGGGAAAAAATCTGAAAAATAACCCCCCTATGAAACTTGCAAACCCTTTTCTCTCCAAAGTCCAATGGTGTATTGGGTTTCAAAAATATCCATCACTTCTCAAAATCCTTAGATGCTAAGAGTTTATTGAGGTTTCTCACACAAAATGGATCTACAAGACTTGCATGGAATATAAATACATATCTTCTTTATTGATGATATCCTGAATAAAAAACTATATTCCTCATGGTTAAGGAGGGCCACTAACTTGAGATCCCGGGACCTATGACTAACCAAATGCATCTCAACAGACTTGATATCCTCCAAATATGAAATAATAATTATAAAATTCCATATTTACCTTCATATGTTTGGTTATGTATTTGTAGTCCATCATCCTGAAACTCTTCAGGATATTTTACTACACATTTTCCTTAACTAAGGGAAATATTTTTCTAGTGAATGCCACACCACTAATCATAACAATATTCTTGAACACAGTTCTCAGCTTCCTTCTGAGTATGAGCATCATGCATATCTCATTTTTACAGGAGGTACATCAACCAGTTACACTGGTTCTTCAGGAGCTAGCGAGACTAGAAACTCCTTCTCACCATGTAAATGTGAGAATCATAATATGGGTCCTCCATCACGAAGACTTATTCTCATCTATATATGAATCTCTTATTTGAAACATGAATATAAATAATATAGAATATCTTTAGGGTATTCACATATATCCAAATATAATTAATCCATCTATTTTGTCTTCTTCCCAAGAGACGTAGTAACCTCCCGAACTGTTCTCTTTCAAGATCGGCCATCAGAATGACTCTACATTCATTTTCTTATTTACTTGTAGGTAAGGGCATACTAATTTCCGCTAAATGAAAAAATATTCTAATTGTTAGAACCATTTCATACTCATGAATTTTATTCACATGAAATACTCTCAAGATACTGATAAATATTTACCTAGTTATGTACATATATTGAACAATCAATTTATCATAACCTAATATAATCCTACATACTGATATGAAGCCCTATATCAGACCTATATCAGTCCAAAAATTCATTTTATGAAATAAATATACAACCCCATGTTCATATCTCATGAGGTAAGCATGAAGCCCTCTATCTAGCCAATCATGTAGTCTTATGTTCAGAGTTTATGAAACAATCATGATGCCCTAAATATCATGTCTTATGGAGGGGTTTTCAGCATTATATCAGTCCTATATGAGTATATATCAGTACTACAGAAGTGTTATATCAGTACTATATCATCTCGCAAAATTTGGACTCATAAGATTGATAAGATTCCAATAAAGATAGAAAAACAATGTATATGCTAAACACAATTCCAAGTCTAGGAATACAAATATATATGACAGTCATGAAACAAAACAAAAAATAGATCTGATTTATAACAACATATAAAAATCTAAGGTACTTCTCTTTATTGTTTGTTTGGGCTCCCTCTTGATCTCTGCACCCTTGTAGAGATAGGTGACGTCCTTCTTTATTCATTGCAACTTACAAAACTGCAAAAAAAAAACTCAGTGCATGTACTAGAAAGTGTGTCTCTACATGGGAATAAGGATCCCATGAAACCAAGATAGAATTCTCTTCTTCACTAAAGGAAATATCCTTTCGATCATCCTCTTCCTTGGATGATTTCTCTTGTGAAGGTTCACCTCCTTCTACGGCGGTGGAGGCATGATTTCTTCCTTCTTTTCTTTTCCTTGTATCGCAATCCCGTATGAAGTGACCTGCCTTTTTACAATAAAAACATCTTAGTTTTGATTTTTCCATACCTTTATGGATCTCTTTCTTCTTTGCACAAAAAGTTTTCTTGGGAGAAAAGGGTTTTCTTTCTTTCTTGGTTCTTGGCGTGAGGGCAATATTCTCCTCCTTACTGCTCACTATATTATGTTCGATGTGGCCTTTTTCTTCAATACAATCACGCCAAAGTATTTTGAAATTGGGATTCTCTTCTCTTTGGTTTCCCACATCAAGAAAGGTCTCCCATTCTGTCGATTTTGGTTTGTATAAGATCATCCTCATCCTTCCATGTATTGAAGTTGGATGTTCCTTCAAGTCTATCTTCTGGTCAGACAGATATTGAATCCATTGCTTCAAGCTCTTGCTCAATGCTTCAAGATATATGGAGTCTTAGAGTTTTTTCACAAAACTAATCTCTTTCACTCCTTTGCTCTGATACCATGTTAGTTATTCATAAAAATATGAAGATAATTGAACTTTAAAACTTTAATCCACAATAACAGTGCATATAAATCTCATCAATAATACAAAGACATAAATAAAACCATAGAACATAGGATATACCTGGGAAAACCCTCCACTGTTTTGGAGGATAAAAATACCCATAAAACAATCTTAGAGTATGACTGATAAGTGGTAGAGAATGATTACAACACATAGTAGATTGCTTTCACTAAGAGCACCAGAGAGTGAAGATCAAATGGAACACTATATCTAACTTGCCAAGTGCATAACACTTTAATAACAAGTCAAATTAGGTTTCAAAATGAAAATGGAATGGTTGCATGCATGGTTAACTTGTTAACACTTAGAACATTGATATATATCCACCCATTGACCTGGTTCCAAGATAGAACTCTATGATTATCTCCTACTAGAATATATGCGCCTTTCATTAATTAACTAACTATAACTGATTTGTTAACTAAGTGTACTGAACTAAACTAGATTGAACTACATGCAACTGAATGGAACTGAGTGTAACTGCGTACAACTAAGATTAACTAAATAGAAATGAATGTAACTAAACAGAACTAGTGCTTCTCCATCAGTGTTTATTTCCAACAACCGCTTGCATAAATTAAGGAGTTGGTTCCTTAATTAACTGAACTTTGTTTACCATAACTAATACTCAACTCATATCTTATCAATTTGAGTTCACTTGGCGGCAACATGGGCATATCAAATTATCTCTCCATCTTTGTGCCTATATTAATTATCTCTACATGGTACATATGTGTTTTCATAAATTCTATATCATATCATACTCATAAGATTGTTTTCGAACCTATGATCATATGTATTACCCTGGGTCATATAGTCACATGCTAAAGTAAATCACTCTAGGGGTAGATAATCCCTAAAGGAAACTTGTATTACCTATTGATCATGACTAGCCATACATCACATAGTATATCCACTTTACATAGTAAAGTACACCACCTCATAACATGAGGATATTTGTAGAACTTGATGTTACTCACAAGTCTACTGACTTGATATTACTCACAAGTCTCAGCTTGATATTACTCACAGGCTTTACCACCTCAATCATATGAGGATATTTGTAGGACTTGATATTAATCACAAGTCTATTGTCTTGATATTATTACTTAGAATACTTGGACCTTAACATGTGGTCATGATCTTAACCATAAGATCCTAGTACAAGCATATTTCTCGAATATGACAATGTCATTTGAACTTAATACAATATAAGTTCTAGAATTGATACAACAAAAGTCTCAGACCTTAATAAAACATAAGGTCATGAAGAAGATATGAATCTAATTACAACATAGATCCTAGACTTGATTACAACACAAGTCTCATCAGTATTAAATTGAGCACATAGATCTGTGGAAAAACACCCAACTCACAAGATATATCACACAATTTACTCAACAATTGAAGAATGAAAGAGTGCAAAAATGGATTGCAGCTATGAATGATTTCATTAATAAAAAAATTAATTAGATAATAATTACAATGAAGTACAATGGATAAATAGCCACAAGCAATTTAAATCCATATGAGGAAATTCGAATTGATTAGACTCTACTTGATTGTAGGTAACTAAGACCTTGTCTAAATCATTATCGGAGTTCATCGGAGTTCTAAAACATAAATCAAGTGTCTAATTCGGTGTTAACTAAGGCTAACTGACTATGGTAGGTGAGGAATGTGCCTCTCCTGCATGCATCCATGCAAACCTAGCGCTAACTGAATGTAGAGGACTACAACTAAATGTAACTGACTCCTAACTAAGCTTGACTAGTCACCAACTCAACTCAACTGACCTTGGTTGGTATCGGCACTCCCAGTGGCTCCTAAATTGTAGGGATTGATCTAGGAGGCTCCTAAACTGATGCATGCAAGTGCAATCAGTAGGATTAGGCCTCAATTAGTGTTCCCCACACTTTTGTAACTGAAACATGTGCCCCAATTAAGCCAATTGAACCCAATGGTGCTAGTGACTAAAAATAGACCGGATGGACTCCCAATTTAGACATGACTCCTGATTTAGACATATGACCAAATTGGACAAGGGAGGATTAATAATCCTAACACCCCCCCTGAATGATAACTTGAAAAATATGTGGGCCCTAGTAACTAAGACCATACGTCACCCATTACATCAAGTAAAGTAAAGTAACTCCTTAATACAAGGAGTTGGGGGAAAAACCACATGGGAAAAAATCCCCCCCTCTAACTAAGAAGATAGAATCAAGATGCAAGTTTGAAAAAATTGAAAATGTGTTGCTGCAATATCTATGATTTAGCGAATCATCATGCATGGTGTTCTGTGCATAGGTATCTTGGGGCCTGGCATGTAGACTTCTCCTTCTTTTCCAAAAATGAGGATGGAAGGAAGGAGGAGTGTAACCTTTGTCTCTTGATGGATGAATATGTGTATGATCAGCTCTATTCTTCTAAATGTAGTGAGACGGATCCTTTTCCATGTAGCATCTTATGGGGAGTCTATTGCATATCTCTTAAGAAGGTAAGATTGCATGACATAGTGCAAGGGTCTTTCCCTTATGAGTGTCAGGCGGTTTTCCAGTCATATCCTAGCTTCCAGTTTGGAAGTAGGGACTGTATCTGGATATAGATGGATCTGCAATACTAGTGGAACCTACAAAAGAAGTAGATGAAATGATTTTACCTTCCCTTGCAAGTGGCTGCTGAGAGTGCACTGGTTCTGAAAATGGCATGAAGTGTGAGAACTCATAAGCCTTGGAGGCATGATTTGCAACACCCTTCGCTATGATGTTCCCAATAGAGGTATCTGTGATCTCCACTAATTCAGGACCAAATATCACTCGCTTTTGGGAGCCAGTATGAGTCATCTGGTATACAGATAACAAGTTTGAAGCTAGGGAGGGAACATAAAGCACATCTTTGAACCTTCCGTGTTCAAGCTTGATAGAACCCTTCCCTTTGGTTTGAACTCTACTATTATTACCCAATTGAATACTAGGACCATCAAAAGACTGTAAAGAAGAGAATGATTCTCTGGATGCAACAATATGATTGGAAACTCTGGAATCAATGAGGAAGGAATGTGTTGTTGAACAGCTAGCCTTCAGTGCATGACCTATTTCGAATTAATCTTCAGTGAATTTAGTGTCTTATATGTGGTCATTCTTCCTTGCTCTAGCAGGTGAAATAATGTTATGTTTCTTCAAAAGGAGAGTCATTTCATCAATTTGTCTTCTCATACAGTAGATTTCTGGATGAAAGCCCCTTCCACAGTCGGAACAAAAGGTTTTTCCTTCTCCATTCTTCTTTCTTTTCTTCAAACCTGAAGGCTCATTTGACTGCTCTTTCTTCACAGGAGACTCATCCTTTTGCTTCCCTTTATGATTCTCTACCTTAGGTCCTCCTGCAAGTAGTGCTTTATCTCTAGAAGATCGAATGATCCCAATTTGGAACAACTTGTCATGCTCATGAGTGAGAGATTCAATGAAAGCATCAAGAGTGGGAATATTCCAATTTGGAGTAGTAAGCCTCACTAATTGAAAATTTGATACAAGGACTGAGCAGTCTACACTGAGTTTTTAGAGAATGGCAAGGATGAGTTGATCATCCTCCTTCTCAACCTTGCATAGCTTCAACTGCTATATCAGGTTCTTGAATTTTGTGAAGAATTCATTCAGTGTTTCAAAGCTGGATGGATGAAGAGAGATCAACTCATTCTCTAGCTGATGGACCCTCAGTTTGTATTTCTTATCAAATAAGGAAGAAATATTATCCCAAATATCCTTGGGAGTCTTCAATCCTTTGATTTGGAAGAAAAGATCTCAAGAGATTGAGAGGCACAGGCATCCAAACGCTTCATCAAGCCTATTCTAGTACTTTTCTTTGTCATAATTAAGAACTCGCTCTACCTCTAACTCCATTGTGAGTTTGTAGAGCTTCTTGGTTCGAAGCAGTGACTCCATGTCCTCCTTCCACTAGTGGTAATTGAAGGAAGTGAGATGCTCCATTGGATGGGCCATTTTGAATACAGTGAAGAAGACAGAGCTGATGTAGTGAATGTAGTGAGGAGAAAGAGATGCTTGTAGCGAATGCAGTGAGAAGAGATGATAAATTGTAAATCACACAATCAAATAGATAAAATAAGTTCAACAGTCTACACTTTTGGAATTTTCATCACACCCAGCATAGTTGATCAAGAAATCTTGATCAACAATTCCTTTACTTGGGATATTAAGTGGTAAATTATTCGCTTCTAGTGCAGTATTGGAAGGAGAAAATTTGCTCAAAAAAAATGATCTAGCTGGATATTTGAGGAGGAGAAGTGCCTTTTCTACCAAGGCTCTGATACCATATTAAATTGAGCACATATATCTGTGGACAAACACACAACTCACAAGATAAATCACACAATTTACTCAGCAATTGAAGAATGAAACAGTGCAAAAATGGCTTCCAGCTGTGAATGCTTTCATTAATAAAAAAAAGTAATTAGATAATAATTACAATGAAGTAAAATGGATAAATATCCACAAGCAATTCAAATCCACATGAGGAAATTCGAATTGATTATACTCTACTTGACTATAGGTAACTAAGACCTTGTCTAAATCATTATCAGAGGACTCAGTAATTAACTGACCTTGTCTAAATCATTATCATAGTTCCTCGGAGTTCTAAAACACAACTCAAGTGTCTAATTCAGTGTTAACTGGCTATGGTAGATGAGGAATGTGCCTCTCCTACATGCATCCATGCAAACCTAATGCTAACTGAATGTACAGGACTAGAACTAAATGTAACTGGCTCCTAACTGAGCTTGACTAGTCACCAACTCAACTCAACTGACCTTGTTTGGTATCGGCACTCCCAGTGGTTCCTAAATTGTAAGGGTTGATCTAGGAGGCTCCTAAACTAATGCATGCAAATGAAATCAGTGGGAGTAGGCCTCAATTAGTGTTCCCCACACTTTAGTAACTGAAACATTATCGGAGTTCATCAGAGTTCTAAAACATAACTCAAGTGTCTAATTCAGTGTTAAATAAGGCTAAATGACTATGGTAGATAAGGAATGCACCTCTCCTGCATGCAACCATGCAAACCTAATGATAAACGAATGTAGAGTACTAGAACTGAATGTAATTAACTCCTAACTGAGCTTGTCTAGTCACCAACTCAACTCAACTAACCTTGGTTGGTATCGGCACTCCCAGTGGCTCCTAAATGGTAGGGATTGATCTAGGAGACTCCTAAACTGATGCATGCAAGAGCAATCAGTGGAAGTAGGCCTCAATTAGTGTTACCCACACTTTAGTAACTGAAACATGTGCCCCAATTAGGCCAAGTGGACCCAATGGTGCTAGTGACTGAAAATAGACCGGATGGACTCTTGATTTAGGCATATGACCAAATTGGATAAGGGAGGATTAATAATCCTAACAATTAGAATGAATCCCAAAGTTGTACTCTCAGCAATCGAGGCTGGTGGATTCATTAGTTACAATGGACAAATGTTGAATTTCAAAAGAGGCACATGTGAAAACTCCAACAACTATGCGAAAATACTCAATTTGGTCACAACCCTATCTTTGGTGTTGGAAAACAATATAAATATCTTATAGGTTTTCTTGGATTCACTATAGGTAATAAAATAGATAAATGAAACAAAAACATGCACAAATATAAGCCTCACACACTTGCTCGATAGAGGTTTGTTACAAAGAGAAATTCATATGGATTGGGGTGGATAACAACAGAGAATATGAATAAATCAATCCATTTCCAATATGCTAAGGATATAAACAAGTCTAACAATAAGGGATGAGAAGCATACCTTATTTCTAATGTTCATAGAAGATTCCCGTTGTGATTTGAATCACTCTTGTACCTACGTTCCATCCTCAACAATGAAATACACAAGCATGATAGATATTAAGTGTTAGAACCTAATCTAGCATATATAAATATAATATGTAATCAAACAAACTACATCCATGGATACAAATATTCATTGTTACACATATAATGGATGAGAAATGGATATTTCTATTAAATTTAAATAGAGATACAAATGATAACCTCTGTCGACACGTTGTTAAAATCGAGAAACCAAGTCCTCCACCTAGGATTCCACCACTTAAATCCTCCATATCAAGGAAATATCACAAGAAAAAGGAAAACTTGGGAAAGAGCACCAATGGATGCTCGAAGGATTAAGGGATGCAAACTCAAGTATGCAAGAATGGGGCACAAATACACTATAGTCTATTTGTTCTTTCAATGCTTCCAAGTAGATCATTATATAGCCCCTCAATGAGAAGTGACGGGTTGAGTTGAAGCGTTTCCAGGCATATGGAAGGACACGAGTCAATTTATTCATTACTTGATGAGGGAAAAACTCCAAATATTTATTTTTGAGCACATTTCCTGATGTACATGGGTCATAGTGTAGGAAACTACGTGTGCATGTGGGAAGTAAGCTGATGACCTATTATACCCATAAATATGACTTTTTTAAGGGATTCTCTAGAGCATCAAAGTAATACTAAGAAAATGGGGTCCACAAAGTCTGCATAGGTACAATGAAGGCCATAAAAACATGATCTACCAATTGTGTAAAATCTAGCTATAACATATTCCCCCTAATGTGTGAGGTTAGAGGGGAACATGATGATCAAAATACATTACAATTGTACCAAAATTGGAGTATTAAAGACCCATGAGAAAACAAAATGATTTCTCGTTCGTACAATATAATGATAGATATATCTACATGTGACTACAAATATAAAGTGTACCAGTCCCCAGATACAAAATAGAACAATGTCCATGCATAGGCAGAATAGACATATGTCACATGTGGTCATCGCTATGTACAATATACAATGAAACAATATCTTCATACTAAATGAAGACATCTGATGGTACACTGGAATCTGATCATTAGAACTAATATCTCATAGATAGTGGCATGATCAAGGAGGTAGCATATATGGAATTCCACCAAGCTCGGAGGTCTTCTACACCAATCGCCACTAGTACATGTCTCATCACACGATTAAAGGTGTTGAGGTCAAACATGATGGACCATCGTCTGATTACTGTTCATTAATGAATATTGTTAATAGATGTGAGATATCCCACCAAAAATGATAATGGGAATGAAGGTATAGAGTGCAATCAAACAAGTGTGGATATATGTGTTGAGGTCGAACAATTGAGAGAGTCCATCGATCATGGGACATTGATGTATCCCCAAAAATTTTGATGGCAAGAGAACCTGCCACTAATGAATACAAGTATCAAAGAACTTAATGGACTCTATATCCCTATTCCAGAATAAATAATATGAAGTCGATGGAATGGAATCTAATGGAAGGAGGGCATTAGGGCTTCCCCCATTAACCAACATGAGGTACACAACAATGCTGGATAATCTGGAAGAACTCAGATGAACCAGATGTGCACGAACCAGTAATTCTATCAGGAATGACGGACTTGCAAATACAAGATAACTTAGGAATGGATGACTAAGGATAAAAATTCCTTTGAACAAGAGCATAATACAGATGAATAATCATAGGAAGCATAGACACAACATGGAAAATGGGACAACTTTGTGACATAGGAGGCATTGAAAGAGGCTCCATAGGGACTGGAAGCATAACCAAACAGTGGAGAAAACTCAGAATAATGAGTATTAATCCAAAATTCATATAACCCAACCAATGCTCTGTTCAAAGGCAATACAATACAACAACTACCAAAGTAGTATCAATTCTCATCCATTTTTTTATGTTTTTTTATATGTTTGGTCTTTTTCATATTGGAAAGCTTGAAAAATAATAAAATTGCTTATAGTACACAACAAGGATGAAACAAGTTTTGCAGGAAAGCAAACTAGTTCCAAGTAGTGGAGCATGCGTATTCTCAATGCAAGGAAGCATGTACAGGATAAGGACACTCAAGGGGATGTCTCCTCCGATATGGGATAGTCAAGATGGAAAAGATAAATAGAAATCTCTGCTTGGATAAGATTCAGAAAATATGAGGCTATCTAGCTTATAAAACTGAAGTAGGGAGCCGACATAAAGCTCAATATGGCAAGAGGATGCATGAAATGCAATTATAACTTGATATAAATGAGAGACCCTGTGGGAGATGGCCTACACAAATTTCAAGAAATAATATGAGGTTCTTGCTCAAATACATGGCGGAACTACAAGGAACTCCTAGACCTAAGGGAGGACACTCGGCATGGGTACCAAATGACAAAGCGGGATCTATCTATGGCCCCCATGAGTAGGAAATATCTACCATTTACATAATTCTACTTCTAGTTGTAGTGTGAAGGTTTTGTAACATCATGAAGTGGGTTCATACCTATAGTTAAAGTGACATGGTCATCAGATAATGCATGATGCACGTGGAAAAGTGATCCTATCCTATATGCCAGTTCAGTGTTATACCTGTTATGGGAACGAACGGGTTAAAACCTCAACAAAAGTGCTCCCAAAATGAGTCCCTACACACCAATATTAGGCCAAACAACTCAAATGAGTTAATAAAATTCCAAACTATAGGCTAGGTGGATAAAAATTTGAAAATAAATTTGATAAATAGTAAAAATTTGACATTTTCACCATCCCATTTTGTTTCTTTACCAAAACTAGTGCATTTGGAACCATTTGGACTACGAGCTTAAAACTTTGATTTCAGGATCTAGGAGCAACGAAATCATGATCCGTTAGTACCATGTAGATTCTAATATTATCCCTCATATATTCCATGTATTTATTTTCAATTTTCATGGTTGATTTTTAAGCTTAAGGAAACAAAAAATGGGTACCCAGCCCACACAGATCATATACTATTGGGTTGTGTATAGAACCTGATGTACACGGGAAAAGAAAATCATTCCCATGTACATATGCTATTGTTACCAAGAAAAGTCGCGTATAGGTCTGGATATGCCCAATTTAAAGACAAATTCTCACAAAAATTGGATGTTTTTGGCAAGATGATTCTGGAATGGAGAGAGCGTGAGCATGAGGACATGGATAGGGCAGTCCATCAAGACATAAATGCTCAAAAATATTTAAAAATATTTGTAGTATACAAGTTTTGAAAAATTGGGGGTTTTAGGAACCAACCCAGACTTCTTACGATGTTAGTTGACTAGTAGGACCCAGACACAAAGGATTTCCAGCTAGATGGTATTCCATTAAGACTGGAAGTAGAGGGCATCTACTTCATTACCATACTATCTTGTCAAGGTGAGGTAGTAAAATTGTGAGCTCGTGGGGTGGGTGGAGAGCTCACCATTGAGGAGTATATATCTGTATATGTCCTTCTATATATAGATAAGATCGAAATACAGGTGCCAATGAACTCCATCCAGATCCTTAGTCTCTAGGTGATAGTTCTCGTACTAGCCAGAATAACAGGTTTGGAATCACTTCATCAGGATTCCAGGCCTCTCATTCTCTATTCAGTAGAGTGTATGAGACCTAGAGTGTATTATTTGAGCACATCACTACTGAGCACTATGAAACAATAACTAATGGACTGCAAGCTGGGAAAGATAAAGAACTTTGGGTTTGTTAGCATACTTAGCACTTTCTTCTTTGAGAGGGTATCCAGCCTCAGCCCTAGAGTCAAGGTTCCTCCACATAGTCTACGATATATGGCCTAAACCTTTTGGGTGAAGGCGATGTGACAGTTAGAGGGAGGTCATACACCCATTTTGTTCCCACCAGACTTCTGCCACTGGTGGGGGCGACCGATCATAGTCATGGACGACTATCCCTATGTAGGGATTGAATTCCGCAGAGACCCATACATGCCACTACTACCAAGGGACACATATGGTGATACAAGTAAAATCCCAAATGTGTTTTGAATTATTTGGTTTTTTTAATATTTTTGATATATAAGGAAATCAAAAACAAGTTTTTGGGTGGTATCACATAGTGGAATTGATCATGTCATGCGTGCAGATGTGGTTCTGAGACAACTGGATGGATTCCATAGACATCATCAGATAGGACGAGGGATTGCTATGATCAGTGCAGATGCAAAGCGGACGCTCCAAAACTTACACGGAAACTTCTTCAGGTTGACTCACTGTTACACACATTTCTTGTCAACATCATGTAATGAGATAAAAGTATCCATGTTTTCCTTAAATCCTCAAGTTTTGAAGTTAAAATTGGACAATAATTAATGATTTTACACTTTTGGTCACCACCGCACTTTCCTTGTGGTCAAGGTGTAGTACCTATATCAATAATGCTCTTTTTCTTTTACTATAATTAGTGCCACCACCATTTTCCTTTATGTAATGACTGACGCTCCCCTATGAACAATATGTCCCCTTCGACAAAGAGATATGCTTGAATTTTAAAGATAAAAAGAGAAGCTTTGAGAATCTTCTCAAAGCTTGACTTTGTGGAGCCTCATCCCTAAGGTTCAAGACCACCTAGAGCTCGAGAACCATCATTGTAGGATCCTCCCTCCACCTCACCTATGAGATACTCAACTTATTCTATCCTCCCATGGATTTAAATACTAGATCACCCCCCATGGGTAAGGGGAGGAATATTATGCTATTGCATCTAAACTCTGGCCAAATTCAACCAAGACTAGTGAGAAATTGGTAGGAAAGCTTCAGGATTTGAGGCAAGGTTCACTTGAGAAGGGTTTCTCAACACAAAGGCTTAGGTTGTATGCTCTCTCTCTCTCTCTCTCTCTCTCTCTCTCTCTCTCTCTCTCTCTCCATTTTATTAATGCAAATAAAGGTTTCTTTCCCATGACCATCATTGTGTTCGAATCACTATGTTTATTGTTTAATTCCTTAGTCATTAACATAAGTTCATAGAATAGATTGTTACTATGATTGAGTGTGTGTTTTGATGCGTATCTTACATGACATTTGTGGAGATCAAACACTCCATAGACCAACCTTTTAGAACTTATGAGAGGTAAAATAGTATTTTATTCAAGAAGTTTATGTTATATTAGGGGAATTTATTTTATGGTGTGACTCCTTTGTTCTAGTACTGAGTGTTTTAGGCTAGGGAAACAACTTTTGTCTGCACTAGCTAAGTATATTCGGTAACAAAATTGGCGACTCCGTTGGGGAAATTGATCAAAAATCTTGGTTATTCTTGGTTCTTTCCTTGTCTTCAAATTCAATTTCTTAAGAGGTCATATCTACTAGTAAATTAGTTAGATTTGGTTTGGAATTTCTATATCTTCCTTGATCTTCCTCTAATGCTTCATATTCTAGTTGACTATTATCATTTGGATCCAATTATTGAATTTTGACATCTTATTTTTTCTCCCTATGTTTGATTTCAAAATCTCTATTTCCCACTACACCTGGGTAGTGTTGAAAGAGAAGCCACCGCACCTTGTCTTAAGGAAAAAAGCGCTACCACCATAGTTATCCAGTGAAAAGAGAGCGGTGCCACCGCTCTGTTTATGTTGGCAAAGTGTGGTCCTGGAGTAGTAACGCTCTGTACTAATCTATCAACCAATGGTTCTAGGTAGGGTTCCAATCCCAATTTGATTTTGAGATTTTTCACTTATAATTTGGTTTATGAATATTGTTTGGCTTAGTTACTAATGGTTAATATTGTTAAGGAAAATGTGGAAAGTGTGTTTCGGCTTGATTAGTTTATACCTTCAAGGACTAGTTTGATTTTGGTTCTTGTCCATTTGATTTTTGGTTGAAAGATGAAGTTTTTGAAAATAAATTATGTATTCAGATATTTGAATGTTCCTTAGACCAAATGGAAAGAAAGTAGTATTGCTTTTGTTTTATTCAAAGTTTGATTTAAGATTGTCTTCATATTTGATTTTTGAAAAAATTGATAGAAAACTTTAGATCTTAGCATAAGTATGAACTGTTAATGACTTGATTAGTCTCATAGAATTTCAGGTGTTTAATATATTCTGATTGCTTATATGTTTTTCCTCTCAAACAAAAATAAAAGTTTGTTTTTTGCATCTTGCTATCATTTTGAAGAATTTGAAAAAGTGTTGTGTGCTAAGTAGACATTGTAGTATTTCTTTTCAAAAGAGATCCCATCCTTTTCCTTTTCACTATTTTTTGCATTTGAAGTCTTTACATACTTGCAATAGGATTGAAAATATAGCTCCATATTTTTTTTCTTGGAATTTATTCATTTTGGATTAGTAGTAACCAAACTTCCATACCTTCCTTAAGTAGGGAATTTTACGAAAAGTGAAAGTGCAAAGATTTACATGAGCATCATTGTATGGTTTTTTTGTTTCAATACTCATCCCATGCATTCACCTAACCGTAAAAGATAAAATTAAGCACTTTTTAGGTTAAAAATTTGTAGAAAGGTGTGATAGGTTAGAGACGTGTTCTCATGTCTTTGAAAATAGGAGATGTCATTATTTTCCTCCACTGCATCTAGGGGATTGTGTTGTTCTTCCACGTGTTACTAGTACATAGAACAACCTTTCATGTACCCTTGAGGCATATCAAAAGGTACTTCACATACTCAGTGGTATATAAGAAGGCCCCTTTTGCACGGTTTTGCATTAGAGAACACTACTATGGAGTGGAGCTCCCACATACCTTGTGTATATCGGGAGACACTTTTAGGGATCTTGAGACCATCCGAGAATATCCGTTTTATCATCTTATCACCAAAATACACCGAGAACAACAATCAGAGAGATTACTACGCATGTGATGTCCAAGTAGTTTGGTATTTAGGAAAGGGTACGGTCCCAATCCTCATTGTCGTGCTCTACTATTGGACCCTACATTATATACCGAGTTATGGTCATTTGACAATCCTGTGAGGATCCAAAATTCAAACCACTCCTATCAAATGTTTGATTGTTTCTTTAGTTTTAGTATTGCTCGTTTCCTATATAGTTAAAAGTATTATAAAGAGAGATATATTTGTTAAATATTTATGGCTATTCCTTCTGGTACTACCAACCAAGAGGTCCCTTCTCAAGGGGAACCTTTTTTTTCTTCATTTGGAAATGTTGGCCCTCCTCTCATGGATACCTTATGTCTTCCTGGATTTACTATAGGATTAATTGTATGGTTATTATCTGTCCCGATGATTCCAACTGTACCTCGTGTCTTGGACGTTAATTCTCTTTCACAAGAACACCATCCTATTGTGAATCTTCCATCTTCTTCTCCATATGTGTCTTCTCCCCTTTCTCCCTCTTCTGTTGTCAAAATTTGTAATACTAGTAATCAGGTGAATAAGAAGAAGAAGAAAAGGAATACTAAGAAGAAAAAAGGAAGACCCCTGATTAAGTCTCAACCAACTACTCTTTCTAGTGAGAGTGTTGAAATACCCTCCAAAACTACTCATAATTTCCCTTGCAGGATTTGTAAGGGTGATCACCTTCTAAAGGTTTGTCTTGATCTTTCCCAAGTTTTAGAAGTGTGGTCTATTTTATGTTGAATCCCTGTGCCATTCGCATTTGGTCATAATACTGATGATTCCCCATCAACCAGTGACTCTATCGTTAAGAGTTGAAAAGGAAAAGTCAGAAATCCTTGCTTAGTATGTAAGGATGTGCACCTTACTAACCTGTGTCCTCACATGGATGAGGGTTCAAATGTTTTGGAAGATATTATTGTTCCTTTTCAATGAATTCCAATAGGTTATTGTAAGTTTTTTCTCTACCCCCCACTGGTTGATGAAGTGGTCAATTCAGTTTCATCCGTCGTTGACCCCACTCTTCCTTTGAAGAGTGAATTTAAAGTGGTCGATTTGATGTCTTCTCCACCTGATCGCATCATTCTTTCACACGAGAGTGCTAATACTGTAGTATTCACTTTAACACAATCTTCATCCTATCCCTCTCTTCCAGTTGAGAGTTAAATGAAAAGATATGAATTTTTTGTAGTCAGTTCGAATTGTTCTACACAGGAGGAAAGTTTGAAAAAAACCCTCTCCATGTATTGAGGTTATTTCCTTTGATTCGAGTAAAATCTAACAATATCTCATATTCCTTTGAGTGTTCCTTTCCAGATATCCATGCAAGTTACTGCTAGGAGAATGCTTCGCACTATTTTTTATAATGGAACTTCTGTTAGTATTATATCCTCATCTTCTTGTCAAGCTATAGGTTCTCCTCAGGTTGTTCCAACTTTCGACCAGATATTGGATTTTAATAGAATACCTACTACACCTTTAGGGATCCTTCCTCACTCACATATTACCTTAGGATGAAACCCTATCTACATTGATGTTATGGTAGTCCAAGGTCCCTTATATTTTAATATACTCCTTGGACAAGATTATGTTTACGCTATGAAAGTTGTAGTGTCCACACTCTTTCGAGTGATGCATTTTTCCCATGATGGGAAGATTGTGCCCATTGATCAACATTCCTTTGTTAAACTCGATCATTGTATGAATCCTAGTCATTAGAATTCCTTGAATATCCTGCATGCTCTTATGGTTCATACCCCTTCATCGACCATGTCTCTCGAATCTGGACATCATGCCAGAGTTTAGTCATTTGTAAATCAATAGCTTATTCCCATCATGGGGAATCTTAGGGGGGATTTCTTATGTCTCTATACATCATACTGGAGTTATGCCACTAGATTTTTGTAATGGGGGAAACCTACCAACCTATGGACATCATGTTGGATAAAAATTGAAGAGAGTGTAGTTCTAATTATATGTCAAGCTCGTTAAAAAATGAAATAGGTTATCCATTTGGAGCAAGTCTTCCATCCTTTTTTAGGGCTGGAGCCTTCATTTCACCTACATTCAAATACGCTTTCTTCCTTCATCTATGGTGGACCTTTTATTAGTAGTATCCCATAGTTTTTCGTTTGGTAAACGAAAAAGAGTAGGTAGATGAAATGAAGATTGGGGGGCATGTATTCAACTTCATTGTGTTGAATTTGAGCCACTGAAGAGTTTTACTAGGGAAAAGTACCGACCTCTGGACATCATGTTGGGAAAATATTGTTGAAAAGACTCGTGATGAGAATAATTATTTCCTAGTTTCAAGCTCACTAAAACATGAAACAACATCTTGAGCACATTCTTTTCTCTGTTGCAAGCTCATTAACAAATGAAGTAGATGCCTTGAGCATTCTTCCAAACAATATTCGAGCTCATTAAAAATAGTATGATGGTGTCGAGCATAGTTCTTTTTCCAGTTTCAAGCTTACTAAAAAATGAAGAAGATCTTTTGAGCTTACTTTATCACTTTTTTCGTGCTCTGGATTCAAACATGAAAAATATTCTGAGCACTATTTCAAATTTTTTATCGTGCTTGTTAAACCTAACAGTAAGTTTTTGATTCAAAATTTACCTCTTTTTCGGACTCGTTAAGCCTTTTTACGAAAAATAAACCCTAATAGAGTCCTCTTTAAGCTCTTTTTGGACTCTTAAAATGTGAAAAGATCGTCGATTGAACTTTTCTTCTTCACACTCGTAAAAGGACCTAAAGAGCCGTCTTTTCGACATTAGTTTACCCCTTTTTTGGTTCTGATTGAATAAGTTACAAAAAAGGTACACTCTAGTCATTGACTAGAAGAGTTATCCAAGGTATCATTTTATACTTTTTTTGGGCCTCAGAGACTAATTCTACGAAAAACGACACTTTGGAGTCTTGTTCCATTTCGTTTAGAATCTCTAAATGTGAACAACACCGAGTTTACTTTCAATGGACTTGTTAAACTAAATGTGGGAGACCCTCTTTTGGAAATGAAATCCTCCTTTCTCAGGTTTGGAAAATCTATGAGAATGGACTTATCTCATGATAAGTTACAATGAGTGTTCTTTACCCTCTTTGAAGTCGTAAAAACAAAAAGAGGCACTCATCAATCATGATGGGGAAATTAAGGGAAGGGAACTATATTTCATTTGCAATAATGACATTTTTTAGTTACTTTTGAACATGGAACCTGTCTGCATTTCTTTCAGTCAGTTTTGTATTCAACTTTCTTTTGGATCAATTGACTTTCATGATTCATGCCACTCCTTTGATTCTTTCAAAGAATGCATCATCCATCGGTGCATTGTGTCCTGGTATTTGTCTCCTCGAGTCAATGCTGCCAAGTCTACGGTTTTGCTTCTGTATGTTCAAAGGAAAATTGCATTGAGAGTTTGCATCTGCAGTCAAAAATACATTTTTTTGAGTTACCTTTGATTCATTCCTATGGTTACTTCATACTCAAAT
The DNA here is from genome assembly GCA_001517045.1 of Pseudotsuga menziesii. Classification (NCBI taxonomy): domain Eukaryota; kingdom Viridiplantae; phylum Streptophyta; class Pinopsida; order Pinales; family Pinaceae; genus Pseudotsuga; species Pseudotsuga menziesii. The sequence goes on from LPNX011130453.1 coordinate 688,592, forward strand.
TCCATAAATTTTTTCCGAGTTATGGTTGTTGATATGGGATTCAGCATGGCCCTCCTTCAATGAGACTATTTATGTCAACTTCAACTCATATTCTGGAAATGAGTATTAGAAAAAAAGAAATAACTTGAGATCTATATACATCAATGACATATTTTCTCACTTTCAACAATAGGTTTGCATCATTTACCTTTGATCAAAATATTAAACCGAGCGTTCAACATCAAATCATCTATTCACATTCAGAGGAATGTACTGGGGTACCTTGGGAATAATCGACATTAATGGTGATATCCCTCACACTTGTTAACAATTTTCATCATTGACTGGTAATCAAGTGGTTTCTACTAGGTTTGACTTCAATACATGTAATCACATGGATAGAATCATACTTTGTTGAAGATGAGATGAAGACCCAAGGTGTATGTTTAATCTCCCATTTATTTCCCCAGGTTGCGATGGAGTATTTGTATGAGTCATAGAACTACATTGTATGTCTCGTAGCTAAGTCCAAGTTTGAGTCTTCTTCGCATGAATCTATGTTGTATTCTAGTAGCCATGATTATTTATATATCACATGGATCTGTAGTGTATTAGTCAACAACCATGTTGTCAGTCGCATGGAAATAAATCAAATTGTAATTGTACTGCAGAATGAGCTTCATTGTTGAAGATATATGACCAGTGGATTGTTGCCTCAAAGTGATAACTTGTTCCTAGAAATCCTTCAGTTATTCTATCCCTCTAGCCTCATGCTTTGGGGGGCATTCTGTTACATGCATTTCTCATCAGCATCATGTAATGAGATCAAAGTATCAGTTCTTTCCTTAAATTCTCAAGTTTTGAAGTTAAAAATGGACAAGGATCAATGATTTTACACTAGAAGACACCATTGCACTTTACCTGTGGTCAAGGTGCGGTACGTATATCATTAACACTCTTTTTCTTTGAGCAGTAAGTGGTTCCACCACCATTTTCCTTTATGCAATGAGAGGTGCTCCCCTGGTAACACTCTGTCCCCTTGGACAAAGAGAGGTGCTCAAGTTTTAAAGGTAAAAGGAGAAGCTTTGAGAGGCTTTTGGAATCTTGAATTCGAGGAGCCTCATCACTAAGGTTGAGGACCACCTGGACATCAAGATCCATCATTGTAGGATCCTCCCTCCACCTCACCCATGAGATCCTCAACTTATTATATCCTCCCATGGCTTAAATTACTATCTCACCCCCCATGGGTAAGGGAGGGGGGAAATTATGTTATTGCATCTAAACTTTGGCCAAATTCAGCCAATACTAGTGAGCAATTGGTAGGAAATATTGAGGCTTTTGAGGAAAGGTTAACATGAGAAGGGTTTCTCAACACCAAGGCTTAGATTGTATGCTCTCTCTCTCTCTCCATTTTATTAATGAAAATAAAGATTTCTTTCCCATGAACGTCATTGTGTTTATTGTTGAATTCCTTGGTCATTAACATAAGATCATAGACTAGATTCTTACTCTAATATAGTGTTTGTTTTGTTGTGTATCTTGCACAAAATTTGTGGAGATCAAACACTCCAAATACCATCCTTTTACAGCTTATGAGAGGTAAAAGAGTATTGTGTTCAAGAATATTATGTTATCTTAGGGGAAGTTCTTTTATGTTGTGACTTCTTTGTTCTAGTACTGAGTGTTTCAGGATAGGGAAACAAATTTTGTATGCACTAGATGAGTATTCAACCTCTTTATATTGAATTTGAGCCACTGGATAGTTTTACTTGGAGAAAGTACCAACCTCTAGATATCATGTTGGGAAAATACTCCTGAAAAGAATCGTGATGAGCATAATTTCTTATTATTTTTGAGCTCTCTAAGCCATGAAACAACATCTTGAGAACAGTCTTTTCTCTGCTACAAGCTCGTTAAAAATGAAGCATATACCCTGAGAATTATTCCAACCAATCTTTGAGCTCGTTATAAACTATAAGATGGTGTCGAGCATATTTATTTTTCTCATTTGAAGATCACTAAAAAATGAAGATCCTTTGAGCTTAATTTATTTCTTTTTTGTGCTCTAGATTCAAACATGAAAAAGGTTTTGGGCACTATTTTGAAACTTTGGTCGTGCTTGTTAAACCTAGCACTGAGTTTTCAAGTCAAATTTTCCTCTTTTTTCAGACTCATTAATCCCTTTTTACGAAGAAGAAACCCTAATAGAGTCATATTTAAGCTCTTTTCATACTCTTAAAATGTGAAAAGATCGTTGAGTGAACTTGTCTTCTTCATGCTCGTAAAAGGACCTGAAGAGTCATCTTTTCAACAGTATTTTACCCCTTTTTCAGTTGGAATTGACTAAGTTACGGAAAAGGTAAACTCTAGTCATTGACTAGAAGAGTTTTCCGGGGTATCATTTTATACTTTTTTTGGGCCTCAAAGACTAAATTGTAAAAAAAATGACACTTTTGATTCTTCTTCCATTTCGTTGAAAATCTATAAATGTGAATGACACCAAGTTCAGTTTCAATGGACTCGTTAAACTAAACACTGAGACACCATCTTTTGGGAACGGACTCCTCCTTTATCAAGTTCGGTAAAAGTATGAGAATGTACTTATCTCATGATAAGATACAATGAGTGTTTGTTACCCTCTTTGAACTCGTAAAACCAAAAAAGAGGCACTCATCAAGCATGACGGGGAAATTAAGAGAAGGGAACTATATTTCATTTGCAATAATGGCAATTTTAGTCACCTTTTAACATGGAACTTGTCTACATTTAATTTAGTTGGTTGGTTATTGAGCTTGCTTCTGAGTTGATCCACTTTCATGAGTCATGTCACTCCTTTGAGTGTTTCAAAGAATGCATCGTTCATCATCGCATTGTGTCCTAGTGTCTTCTCCTCGAGTCAATGATTCCAATCCTTTGCCCATGCCTCCCTATGTTCAAAGGAAAATTCTGTTGAGATTTTGCATCTACAGTCAAAACCGTACATTTGTGTTAGTTACCTTTGATTCATTCCTATGGTTACTTCATATTCAAATTCTAGAGCTTTGTTCTGAGTTTCATGTCGTTGATGTGGGATTCATTATGGCCCTTCTTTGATGAGACTATTCCTGTTAAATTCAACTCATCTTTCAAGAATTATTCTTAGAAACAAAGCAGTACCTTGCGATCTTTATAAATCAATGAAATATTTTATCACTTTCAAAAATTGTTTTGCATCATTGACCTTTGATCGAAATATTCAGTCGATTGTTTGACATCAAATCATCTATTTGCATTCGAAGGAATGTACTAGGTACCTTGGGAATCATTTACATCAATGGTGATATCCCTCACACTTGTTAACAGTTTTCATCATTGACTAGTAATCAAGTGGTTTCTACCATGTTCCACTCCAAGACATGTATTCGCATGCATAGAATCGTACTTTGTTAAAGACAAGACGAAGACCCTGGGTGTATGTTTAAGCATTATTGTAGCACTCAAATTTGTACCCTAGGTTGCAGAGGGTAAATCCCAAGGTAACAACAAAACTATTTTAATAAAGGAAGCTGGCCTCTTCTTTTATAGTGATGGATCTCTCACAGATTTTTATCAGGGCCATGTACACAAACAAAATAAAATTCAAATGTGTTAGTGGTTGAAACAAAGCAAGCATACATTGGTCTATGGAGGCACAAATAATTAAAATATTCACAAATTTTTTTGCATGGGAAATAATACAAAGGAAAGGTAGCACTCGGTTACAGTCAAAATGTTGCTGGTCTGGTGATAAAGAAGAAAGAATAATGGTCCATCAATACAGAGCATCGAGGAGATGACTTCTGCATCAACTTTGGTGAGAAATATTGGTGAATACCTAAAAACAATAGTAAGAGCATAACAATATTAATTCTGAACTATTATGCACTCATTCCATATACGAATAAAACATAATAGCAAGTTAATCAGGAAAACATTCAAACAAGAAGGGAAAATATAGACTGTAACTACGATATACACAGGAATCCTTACAGTAGTAGGCCAACATTCGACTCTATAAATTCATTATTAAGGGAAGATCTCAAAATACATATCCATAAACCTCTAGGGTTCCAACCCTGTCTACCTCTATTGAGGGTATATTTATAATATCATGGGCTCCCGATACCAACCTAGAAACAAATCCAAATTGAGTTACATGTAGGAATCAAAATCATAACAAATTCAATGATCTGGCAAATTTTCCATGATCATAAACAAAACCGAAAAGCATGTTGGGATGCACATGATGGATTAATTAGGGAAATTTGATAGTAAGGACTCAGCTTGCTTGATGAAAATGACTGCTTAGAGGATTTACGATGGCCTGAAACACCTTCAATCTTCCTTGCACCTTCAATTAGAGAAACAATCTCCTGCCGTAGATCTGCACCTACTTAGATCTTGACCGTTCATTCTTGTCCCATCGCACTCCATACTATGACTTGTGTGGATCCAATTTTTTAGCATGATATCCAATATGGAGAGGACATGTCATTCAAGCACGTTTCTCATCATGCATGCACTCCCCAACTCTAAGTGCGTAGGTTCATCCAACGAAATCAACCTTCATCATAGATCCGAGATCAAAGTGATTTGGGTCGTTGAAATTTGTGGGGCCTACCTATCTCTGCATATCAGGATGTCTTCTTACCTTGTGCACATGTTCCTCTTTTTTGCATCATCGGTCTTAAACAAAAAGTTTCCCCACCATTGATCTGAGGTCTGCAGAAAGCAGAAAGCGGAAAGCGGGCTTCTACTTTTCCTTGACCAAAATCCTCTCTCTTCCACTTTTTGATGTTTTCCTTTCTTCCCTTTTCTTTATGTACCGTTGATCTCTGTAGGATTCATTTTCAGTCGTTGAAATGAGATCAAGTTTGTGGGCTGTGGAAAACAAAAGTCAGGATCTCCTCTTTCATGATGCTAAATTTTATGTTTTCGCCTTTTGCTTTCTCATTCCTTTATGCACCATTGATATTGTGCAGGATCTCCTTGAACCATAGATCTTGTGGATCGTGGAAAGAGGGACTTTAAATTTTCATGACAAAATTCTTGTGTTTTCTACCTTCTGATCTCTGCCTCTCTACTCTCTTCTAGGCCGTTGATCTTCCCAGAAACTCTCTGGACTATCGATATGGCAGATCGCGGAATGTGGAATTTCAACCTTTCACCCCCAAATCCTTAATTTTTTCACCTTCTGATATTTTCCTCTCTGTTCTTTTCTGAAGCATTGATATTTTGCAGAAGTGATCTGAGTCGTCAGATCTTTGGACTGTGGAGAACAAAAATCAGGATTTTAACTTCTTCGAAGTTTGATTTTGATCTTTTCACTTTCACCTTTCCAAGCCATTGATCTTCGGCGAAAAAATTCTTAGCCATATATCTTGGGCCACGAAAAAGAAGAAGTCGGGTTTTCCAAGTATTATAACTTGAAACTTTACCTTTTCCACTTATTCCCTTTACTTCCTACCGAGCATTTGATCTTTGTGGAATTTCTCCCTGATCGTAGGATCTCGGACTACGAAAATTAGAAATAGGGATTCTAACTTTCAAATCCAAACTTCTTTCCTTTTCCTCTTACGCCTTTCAGTTCGACCGTTAATCTTGGGTGAAAATGTTATGGGTCATAGGATCCCAAACTATGGAGGGTGGAAGTCCGATTTATCACTTTGCACAACCGAAACTTTCCTTTTTCCTCCTTTCCACTCCCAATTTTTCCTTGGCGAAAATTATTTTTGGCCTTTGATCTCCTCCACTGCGCATCCAGGCCGTCCATTTCCTATCATCATTCAACTAGAAGTGGATTTCTTCATTTACATGCATTTCAAGGTAAAAAATCAGAATTTATTTAAGTATTAAGCATTCTTAATCTAGAAATATCCCTTCAAACACCTGAAGACCCTCATTCAACAATATTTAAGGTCATATGATATGAAAATTTACAAACCTTATTCCTCCTTTTAATGGTCATATCCCTTACTAATTAATTAGCTCAAAAATGGTGCTAAGAACTGGCTCCAACTCGGGATTCTATCCTCTGTGTGAGGTAGCAAAGAACCCAGTAGACTATGTGCCAAATCCATTGGGTGGCTCCCAATATTTCTTGAAATTCCCAACATGATTTGAAAACAAAAACCTAAACTGATGCTGAAACAAACTAAAAAATTACTGAAATAAATGCTCACCATGTCGAGCTTATTCATGCCTACCTACCCTACTTACTAAGCATCAATGCCCAGTCAACTAACTTCTGACTTCCAATGAAGCCAATCAAGAATATCTCCCCATAAACAAACTTTCTCCTCGTGCTTGATTAAAACCAGAAAGGAAGAACTTATGGAAAAATTAGGTTATAATAAAGAAATTGATCTTTACTATAAAGGAATAACCATCCATTACCACTTCAAATATTCTCCATGTAATCATCTACTAGATCATGGAAACCTACAAAAAAATTGGTTATGTGTTTTCCATGACAAGGCTGCTCCAACTGCAACTCTCCTAGCACTCTACCAAAATGATCTTCAAGAAAACCATGCAAGGAATTCCCTTGACCATTTTCAAATGAGACATCAACTTCTTCATCTAAAATCTCATAATTTAAAACCTGAATCCTTAAAAGTGTTTCAAATAAAATATCATTATTTTTCCATAGAATCAAGCAAAGTAATTTATGAATCTTAAAAAGATAAAGAAGTATCCCATTTGGAGTCCTCATCTTATTCTTGGTGATCCAATCAAACAAGTGTGGATATATGTGTTGAGGTCGAACACTTGAGAGAGTCCATCAATTAGGGTACATTGATGTATTCCCAAAATTTTTGATGGTGAGAGAACCTACCACTGATGATTGCAAGTCTCAAGGAACTTAATGGACTCTATATCCCTATTCCAGAATAAATGATTTGAAGTCAATGGAATGGAATCTACTACAAGGAGGGAATTACAGATTCCCCCATCAACAAACACTAGGTACACAACAACACTGGATAATATGGAAGAACTCGGACGAACCAGTAGCTATATCAGGAATGGTTGACATGCAAAGACAAGATGACTGATGAATGGATGACTCGAGATAAAAATTCCTTTGAAAAAGAGAATATTCCAAATGAAGACTCAGAGGAAGCATAGACACAACATGGAAACTAGGACAACTCCGTGACATAGGAGGAATCGACAGAGGCTCCATAGGGACTGGAATCATAACTAGTCGATGGAGAAAAATTAGAACAGAGAGTACAAATCCCAAAGACATATAACCCAACCAATGGATGGAATATATAGTTTTATGTTCGAAGGAGATACGACACGACAACTGCCAAAGTAATATAAATTCTTGTCCATATTTTTATTTTTTTATTTTTTTGGTATTTTTCATATTGGAAAGCTTGAAAAAGAATAAAATTGCTTAAAGTACACAACTAGGAGGAAAAGAGTGTTGCAGGAAAGCAAACTAGTTCCAAGCAACTGAACATTACTGTTCTCAATGTAAGGAAGCATGTATAGGATAAGGACACTCGGGGGGATATCTCCTCTGGTATGGGATAATTAAGCTGGAAACGATAAATAGAAATCTCTGCTTGGATAGGATTGAGACAAGATGAGGCTATATGGCTTATAAAAATGAAGCAAAGAGCCGACATAAAGCTCAATACGATAAGCAGACCCATGAAATGCAATTACAACTTGATATAAACAAGAGACCCTGTCGGAGATGGCCAGCATCAATTTTCAAAAATAATATGAGGTTCTTGCTCAAATACATGGCAGAACTACAAGGGACTCCTAGACCTAAGGGAGGATACTTGGAATGGGTACCAAATAACAAAGCAGAATCTATCTATTGCACCCATGAGTAGGAAATATCTACCACTTACATAATGCTACTTCTAGTCGTAGTGTGAAGGTTCTGTAACATCACAAAGTGGGTTTGTACCTATAGTTAAGGTGACATGGTCATCAGATAATGCATGATGCACGTGGAAAATTGATCCTATCCTATATGCCAGTTCAATGTTATACCTATTATGGGAATGAATGGGTTAAAAAATCGACAAAAGTGCACACAAAATTAGTCCCTATACACCAATATTAGGCCAAACAACTCAAATGAGGTAAAAAATGACATTTTCACCATACCATTTTGTTTTTTTACCAAAACTAGTGCATTTGGACCCTTTGGACTATGAACTTCAAACTCTTATTCTGGGAGATAGGAACAAGGAAATCATGATCCATTTGAACCAAGTATATTCTAATTGCATCCCTGATATATTCCATGTATTTATTTTCAATTTTCATGGTTGATTTTTAAGCTTAAGGAAACCAAAAATGGGTATTCCAGACCACGTGGGTCATAGACTATTGGGTTGTGTATATGGCCTGATGTAAGTGGGAAAATAAAATCATGCCCACGTGCATACACTATTGTTACCAAGAAAATTCGCATACAGGTCCAGGTATGCCCAATTCAAAGACAAATTCTCACAAAAAGTGGATGTTTTTTAGCAGGATGGTTTTGGAATCGAGAAAGCATGATCACGAGGACATGGATAAGGCAGTCCATCAAGACATAAATGCTCAACAAGATTTAAAAATATGTGTATTATACAAGTTTTGCAATATTTGGGGTTTTAGGTCCCAACCAAGACTTCTTTAGATGTTTGTTGACTACTGGGACCTAGACACAAAGGATTTTCAACTATATGGTATGCCATTGAGATTATAAGTAGAGGACATCTACTTCATTACCATACTATCTCATCGAGGCGAGGTAGTAAACTTGCGAGTTCATGGGGTGGGTGGAGATATCACCATCGAGGAGTATATAGCTATATATTTCCTTCGAGATACAGAGAATATCGGAAGTCAGGTTCTAGTGAACTCCATCCAGAGCCTTAGTCTCAAGGTGATAGTTCTAGTTCTAGCCATAATAATAGGTTTGGAATCACTTAAATAGGCTTCTGGGCCTCTCATGCTCTATTCAGTAGAGTGTATGAGACCTACAGTGTATTATTTGAGCACATCACTACTGAGCGCTATGAAACAATAACTGATGGACTGCAAGGTGGAAAATATACATAACTTGGGGTTCGCTAGAATACTTAACACTTTCTTCTTCGAAAGGGTACCAGGCCTCATCCCTAGATTTGATGTTCCTCAACATAGAGTATGATATCCAACCTAAAACTGTTGGGTGGAGGTGATGTGATAGTTAGGGGGAGGTCGGACACCCATCCCTTTCCCACCGGACTTCTACCACTGGTGGCAGTGATAGATCGTAGTCATGGAAAACTATCCCTATGCAAGGATTGAATTCTACAGAGACCCAGACATGCCACTACCACTAGGGGCNGTGATATAGCTAAAATCCCAAAAAAAAAATTAATTATTTGATTTTTCAAATTTTTGATATATAAGGAAATCAAAAACAAATTTTTGGGTGGTATCACATTGTGGAATTGATCATGTCATGCATGTAGATGTGGTTTCGAGACAACTGGATGGATTCCCTCAACATCGTCAGAGAGGTGTAATTTTTAAACATGTGCAGAGAAGCAAAGCATACCGATTATTTTAAGCAAAATAGAGATCACAAAACATCATTCACACATAAACACAGAGATTTACCTTGGAAACCCTTAACCGGGAAAACTAGAAAAACTTGGAGCCACCCCTCCTATTTTCTCTTCATTACATTATGGATCCTCACAATACAAAATATAGGTATTCATCAACATCCAAATACCCTAATCTATTAACCTGGATTAGAAAAAGACTCCAATACCTTAACCGAGATTAAGTTACATATTTTAAGACAAATTCTAAAAATATCCACAAATAGTTATAAATAGCCATAAATTATAGAAACAGGTGCAGTGTTGACATGCGCACCTCCCCTCAATATGCACATGCAAATAATATAAAATATACCCAACATTATCCCACTTGTTGTTTCCTTTGCATAGCAATGAGTCATGTACTCATAAAGTCATAGGTTCGGGGAAGCAATGCCCATAGATTCTCTACACCAAGAGAACTTATCTGTACTAACAGACTTGGTTAATGAGTCTACAACATTTTTCATGGTGTCAACCTTCTCCAGCAGCACCTTCTTTTCTTCAACCATATCTCTCACAAAGTGATATTGCACATCGATATGCTTTGTCTTAGCATGATAAGCAAGGTTCTTTGCCAATAAGATTGCACTTTAGCTATCACAATCTAACCTTACACCTTTCTGTACAAACCCAATACCTGAACACAATCTTTGCAACCACATAGATTATTTTCTTGCATGAGTGGTTGCCATGTATTTAGCTTCTGTAGTTGAGAGTGAAACTACAGCTTGTCTCTTACTCATCGAACTGATAGATCCTCCAAATAGGTTAAACACATACCCACTTGTAGATATTATGTGATCAAGGTCTCTAGCCCAGCCTACATCAACAAATCCATGTACATTGATCACTCCTTCTAGTCTAGGTCTTCCTTGGTAGCAGATTACATAATCCATGGTGCCACACAAATATTTGAAGACCCTCTTTACAGCTGTCCAATGCTCCTTTCCTAGTTTTGACATATATTTTCTCAAAAATACCACTGCATGAGCAATGTCTAGTCTTGTATAGACCATTGCATACATCAAAATACCAATTGCACTGGCATATGGAACTCATGACATGTCTTCTTCTTCTTCCTGTGTCTTGGGACACTACTCTACCGATAAATTTACACCAACAGGAATAGGAACCTTGACCGGCTTACTTTCCTACATGTTAAATCTCTGTAGCACCGTCTCAACATATTTTCTTTGATTTAAACTGATCATTTTGTTTGCACGATCTCTTCTTATCTCCATTCCCATAATGAAGTTTGCAACACCGATATCTTTCATATCAAACTTGGAGTACAGTTGATACTTTACCTCCTTTATAACATATTTGTTGTTTCCAATCAGCAACATGTCATCAACATAAAGAACTATGTTAATGAAGTGATCACCAATATGTTTGGAATATACACAGTGATCATCTTCGCTTCTCACAAACCCAAATCCAAGTATGTATGTGTCAAAATTTTGGTACCACATCCTTGGAGATTGATTTAGACCATAAAGGGACTTCTTTAGTTTACATACCAACTCATTCTTTCCCTTTACTATGAACCCTTATGGTTGTTTCATGTATATTTCTTCTTCCATATCCCCATGTAAGAACGTTGTCTTCACATCCATCTTCTCTACTTCAAGATCAAAAGCAACAACAATAGAAATAAGAAATCTAATAGAATTTAATTTTGCAACTGGAGAAAATATTTTACCAAAATCAATCCCCTCTACCTGATAATATCTCTTTGCTACCAAGAGGGATTTATACTTATCCACTTTACCTTCTGCATTCAACTTCTTTTTAAATAGCCATTTGCTCCCAATGAATTTTCTTCCAGCTGGAAACTGGACTAGATTCCAAGATTCATTTTTGTCCAAGGAATCCATTTCTTCAGCCATGATCTTTTTCCAAAGATCACTATCCTCTGAATCAACATCTTCCTTCACATTTCTAGGATCATCATCAGTAATAGACATAGAAAAATGAGAGCAAAAATCAGGAGGGGAATACCTTTTTGGTTTCCTTATTTCTTGATATGATCTCCTCAAAACTAGAGTATGAGGTTCTTCTTCTTCTGATTCAGCTTTTTCTATTGAGTTAGATTCTTCAACTCCTAACTTAAACTCTATTTTCTCTAGTTCCTTTTCCATTGGATTCACTTCCCATCTGGGGACTTCTTTGACCTCTCAAAACACAACATCTCGATTGTAAACATTCTTCTTAGTTATAGGATTCCAAATATTATACCCTTTCATGCCATCTTTATATCCAATAAAGATACGCTTCTTAGCTGTGTTATCCAACTTACTCCTTTTCTCCTTTGGAACATGTACATAAGCATCACAACCAAAAAATTTCAGATGCTTAATAAAGGGTTTCTTACCATTCCATACCTCTTGTGGAGTTTTATCAATCAATACTGATGTGGGTGATCGGTTGACCATGTAACATGTTGCCTCCACTGCTTCTGCCCAGAATTCTTGTCATATCCCAACACTTCTTAGCATGCTCCTTGCCTTTTCCATCAATGTCCTATTCATCCTCTCAGCAACTCCATTCTGTTGAGGTGTGTATGGAGTAGTATTTTGCCTTGCTATACCACACTTCTTGCAAAATTCCTCGAATTCATTCCCATAGAACTCTCCACCATTATCTGTCCTCAACACCTTTATTTTCTTTTTTGATTGATTTTCTACAAGAGCCTTAAATTCTTTAAACTTGGAAAATAATTCAGATTTCTTTCGAAGGAAATAAATCCATATGTTCCTTGAGAAATCATCTATAAATGAAACATAATACATAGATTTTCCTAGTGATGGAATAGGAACAGGTCCAAACACGTCACTATGTATTAATTCTAGAATTCCCTTTACTCTTGTAGCACCAGATGCAAATCTTATTGGATTTTGTTTTCCATATATGCAATGTTCAGAGAAATCAAAATCCATAGTGTAATCAGTCATACATCCTTCAACCCTACCTTTACCTTGTAATGCTCGAAGTCCCTTTTCTCCGATATGCCCCAATCTTTGATTCCATAGAATTGTCTTTCCTCCTGATGCAGTCAGGGTTTTTTCATATTTACCTCCTTCCTCAAGCACAATAGAATTGTTACATTTATCAATGATGGTTTTTCCCAATAGTTTGTACAGACTTCCATACCAAACTCCCCTCATCAATACCATTTATCCTCGAACCATTTTGTAACCACCATATCCACACACAGTCTTTACACCAGGCAGATATCAAGTTTCTTGCTAGATTTTGAATGTGTAGCACTCCAGGCAGAGTTCTAATCCTTTCATCCTTTAGTTTTAGCTTGACTCTACCACGTCCAATGATATTGGCTTGTGAATCATATCCCAAGTACACATCTCCTCCATTATACTTTTCATATTCACAGAACCACTCCCTATGAGGGATCATATGACATGACGCACCTGAGTCAATCAACCATATATCACATTCTGAAGGATTACCAGTGGAAGCTAGGTACACATCCCCTCCTTCTTCTGAGGAGTTCTTCACCTCTGTGGAAGGGGTATCCTCATATCCTTTTTCTTACTCAACATTCTTATATTTGAAATCCTTTTTATACTGGCCATCTTTTCCGCATGTCCAACACTTCCTTATTCCTTTTCATGGGGATTTAGATCTACCCTACGATTTAGATCCCCCCCCGGATCCTTTATTTTTGTTTCTCTCCTGGGGGAAACCTCTCACAGAAAAGGAATCCATGTTATGATTATCCATGGTTTTTCATCTCATCTCTTTTGATAGTATGGATGATACAATTTCATAAAGTTTTAAGGTTGCCTCGCTAGCACTAGCTATTGCACTGAATTAGGTTATCCGAGGAATCTGGAAAAAAACACAATAATGTAATATATTTATCTTCTTTAGCTATTTTAATACCAACATAGTTTATCTAGCTTACCAGAGTATTGTAGACATTCAAATGCTCTATTAGAGTGTCATTCTCATCCATTATGAGGTGAAACAACTTCTTTTGCAGAAACAAGTTGTTCATAAGGGATTTTGATTGGTAAAAACTCCCTAGTTTTTCCCATAGCTTTACTGCACTATCTTCACCAGATACGTTCAACAACAAAGAGTCTGATAAGAACAATCGTATTGTACTCCTTGCCCTTCTTTCTAATTTATCCCAATCATCTTGTGACATTGCAGTGGGTTTCATACTCAGATCCACAGCAATCCACTATTCCCGATCTACCAGAAGATCCTCCATTTTGAGCTTCCATAGCTCAAAATTCTTGCCATTAAATTTCTCGATCTCAATCCTTGAAGTGCTCGTCATTCTGTTTCAATGCACAAATAAACACTGCAACCCTTCCACTGAACCCAGGTTTGTCAAAGACCCGAGATTTATCAACTGCGTCGAACGCTTAGCAGCAAATGCGTCCCTCTGATGCCAAAATCAAGCTCTGATACCACATGTAAGTTTTAAACATGTGAAGAGAAGCAAAGAATACATATTATTTTAAGAAAAATAGATACCACAACACATCATTCACACATTAACACATATATTTACCCTAGAAACCCTTAACTAGGAAAACCAGAAAACCTTGGAGCCACACCTCCTATTTTCTCTTCATTACATTATGAATCCTCACAATACAAAATATAGGTATTCAACAGCATCAAAATACCCTAATTCGTTAACCCGGATTAGAAAAAGACTCCAATACCTTGACTGGGATTAAGTTACATATTTTTAGACAAATTCTAAAAATAGCCACAAACAGCTATAAATAGCCATAAATTCTATAAATAGCTGCAGTTCTGACATGCGCACCTCCCCTCCATATGCACATGAAAATAATATAACATATACCCAACAAGAGGACAAGGGGTTGCGATGGTCAGTGCAGATGCAAAGCGTACGCTCCTAAACATACACGACAACATCTCTAGGTTGACTCACTCTTACACACAATTCTCATAAACATCATGTAATGAGATCAAATTATTCATGTTTTCCTTAAATACTCAATTTTTGAAGTTAAAAATGGACAAGAATGAATGATTTTACACTTTTGGACACCACCGCACTTTCCCTATGGTCAAGGTGCAGTACCTATATCAGTAACGCTCTTTTGCTTTGATAGTAAGCGACGCCACTGCCATTTTCCTTTATGCAATGAGCGGTTATCCTCTATTAACACTTTGTCCCCTTCGAAAAAGAGGGATCCTCAAGTTTTAAAGGTAAAAAGAGAATATTTTAGAGGCTTCTCAAAGCTTGACTTTGTGGATCCTCATCCCTAATGTTCAGGACCACCAAGAGCTCAACATCCATCATTGCAGGATACTCCCTCCACCTCATCCATGATATCCTCAACTTATTCTATCCTCCCATGGATTTAAATACTATCTCACCCCCCATGGGTAAGGGGAGGAATACTGTTCTATTGCATCTAAACTCTTGCCAAATTCAACCAAGAGTAGTAAGAAATCGGTAAGAAAGCTTGAGGCTTTGAGGCAAGGTTCATTCGAGAAGGGTTTCTCAACACAAAGGTCTAGGTTGTATGCTCTCTCTCTCCATTTTATTAATGCAAATAAAGGTTTATTTCCCATGATCATCATTGTGTTTGAATCACTATGTTTATTGTTGAATTCCTTGGTCATTAACATAATATCATAGACTAGATTTTTACTCTGATCTAGTGTGTGTTTTGATGTGTATCTTGTAGGACATTTGTGGAGATCAAATACTTCATAGATTGACCTTTTACAACTTGTGAGAGGTAAACGATTATTTGATTCAATAATTTTATGTTATATTAGGGGAAGTTATTTTATGTTGTGACTGCTTTGTTCTCGTACTGAGTGCTTTAGGCTAGGGAAACAAATTTTTTCTGCTGAGTATTTCCGGTAACAAAATTGGCGACTCTGCGAGGGAAATTGATCAGAAATCTTGGTTATTCTTGGTTCTATCCTTGTCTTAAAATTTCAATTTCTTAACAGATAAAATATACTAGTAAATTAGTTGGATTTTGTTTGTAATTGATAGATCTACCTTGATCTGCCTCTAATGCTTCATATTCTAGTTGACCATTACCATTTGGATCCAATTATTGAATTCTGACATCTTTTTTCACCCTATTTTTGATTTCAAAATCTCTATTGGCCACTACACCTGCGTAGTGTTGAAAGAGCAGCCACCGCACCTTCTCTTAAGGGGAAAAAGTGGCAGCATTGTAGTTATCAAGTGAATAAAGAGAGGTGCCACCGCTCTGTCTCTATTGGAAAAGAGTGGTGTTGGAGTAGTAATGCTTTGTACTCATCTATCAACCAACGGTATGGTTCCAATCCCAAATTGATTTTGATATTTTGCACTTGTAATTTGGTTTTTGAATATTGTTTGGCTTAGTTACTGATAGTTAATATTGTTAATCAAAATGTGGAAAGTGTGTTTAAGCTTGATTAGTTTATACCTTCAAGGACTAGTTTGATTTTGGCGTTTGATCTTCTTGTCCATTTGATTTTTGGCTGAAAGATGATGTTTTTAAAAATCAATTATGTATTCAAATCTTTGAATGTTTCTTAGACCAAATGGAAAGAAAGTAGTATCTCTTTTGTTTTCTTCGGAGTTTGATTTAATATTGTCTTCATATTTGATTTTTGAAAAAATTGAGAGAAAATTTATAGATCTTAGCAAAGGTATGGACTATTAATGACTTGATTAGTCTCATAGACTTTCAAGTGTTTATATTCTGATTGCTTATATATTTTTCCTCCCAAACAAAAATAAAAGTTTGTTTTTTCCATCTTGCTTTCATTTTGAAGAATTTGAAAAAGTGTTGTGTGCTAAGTAGTCATTGTAGTATTTCTTTTCAAAAGAGATCTCATCCTTTTCCTTTTCAAGATTTTTTACATTTGAAATCTTTACATGCTTGCAATAGGATTGAAAATATAGCTCCATATTATTTTTCTTTGGATTTCTTCATTTTGGATTAGTAGGAATCGAACCTCTATCCCTTCCTTAAGTAGGGAATTTTACGCAAAGTGAAAGTGCAAAGATTTGCATGAGCATAATTGCATGGTTTTATGTTTCAGTACTCATATCATGCATTCACCTAACCGTAAAAGATAAAATTAAGCACCATTTTACGTTAAAAATTTGTAGAAAGGTGTGATAGGTTAGAGACATGTTCTGATGTCTTTAAACATAGGAGATGTCATTATTTTCCTACACTGCATCCAAGGGATCGTGTGGTTCTTCCACATATTACTGGTATATAGAATGGCCTTTCATGTACCCTTGAGGTATATCAAAAGGTACTTCATGTACTCAGTGGTATATAGTTATGCCCCTTTCAAACAGTTGTGCATTAGACAACACTACTACGGAGTGGAGCTCCCACATACCTTGTGTATATTGGGAGACACTTTTATGGATATTTAGACCATCCGATCATATCTGTTTGATCATCCTATCACCGTGATACACTGAGAACAACACTTGAGTAGATTACTACACATGTGATGTCCAGGTATTTGGGTATTTCAGAAAGGGTGCGGACCTAATCCTCCTTGTCGTGCTCTACTATTGGACCCTACGATATATACCGAGTTGTGGTGATTTGACAATTTTGTGAGGATCCACACTTCAAACCACTCCTATCACATGTTTGATTGTTTCTTTAGTTTGAGTATCACTTGTTTCCTATACATTTAAAATTGTTATAAAGAGATATATATTTGTTAAATAGTTATGGCTATGCCTTCTAGTACTACCAACCAAGGGGTCCCTTCTCAAGGGGAAACTTTTTTTTTTATTCATTTCGAAATGTTGGTCCTCCTCTCATGGACACCTGGAGTCTTCCTGGATTGACTATAGAATTACTTGTATGTTTATTCTCTAGCCCGATGATTCCAACTGCACCTTATGTCTCAGATGTTAATTCTCCTTCACAAGAACACCGTTCTCTTGTGAATCCTCCATCTTCTTCTCCATATGTGTCTTCTCCGCTTTCTCCCTCTTCTCCCATTGAAAGTTGTAGTACTAGTAATCAGGTGAATAAGAAGAAGAAGAAAAGGAAGATTAAGAAGAATAAAGGAATACCCCTGATTGAGTCTCGACCAACTACTCTTTCTAGTGAGAGTGTTGAAATACCCTCACAAACTACTCATAAGACAAATTTCCCTTGCAGGATTTGTAAGGGTGATCACCTTCTAAAGGATTGTCTTGATATTTCCCATGTTTTGGAAGTGTGGTCTAGTGTCTCCCGACACCCTATGTCATTAGCCTCTAGTCATAATACTGATGATACCCCATCAACCAATGACTCTGTGGTTAAGAGTCAAAAAGGAAAAGTCAGAAATCCTTGCTTTCTATGTAAGGATGTGCACCTTACTTATATGTGTCCTCTCATGGATTAAGCTTCAAAGCTCTTGGAAGATATTATTTTTCCTTCTCAATGATTTCCAACAGGTTATTGTAAGTTTTATCTTGACCCCCCACTGGTTGACGAAGTGGTCAATTCATTTTCATCCGTTGTTGACCCAACTCTTCCTTTGAAGAGTGAAGTTAAAGTGCTCAAGTTGACGTGTTCTCCACCTGATCCCACTCTTTCACTTGAGAGTGCTAAGAATGGCGTATTCTCTTTAACACAATCTTTGACTTGTCCGTCTCTTTCAAATGAGAGTGAAATGAAAACATATTAAGTTTTTGTAGTCAGTTCGGATTGTTCTACGCAGACAGAAATTATGTATGTTTCAACAGAACCCTCTCCATGTACTGAGGTTATTTCCTTTTATTGGAGTAATCTAAAAAAATCTTGTATTCCTTCGAGTGTTCCTTTCCAAATATATGTGCAAGTTACTACTAGGAGCATGCTTCGCACTATTGGTGATGAAGGAGATTTTGTTAGTATTCTATCCTCAAATTCTTGGTAAGCTATAGGTTCTCTTGAGCCTTTTCCATCTTCCAACCAGATATTAGATTTTAGTAGAAAACCTACTGCACCTTTAGGGATCCTTCCTCACTTACCTATTACCTTAAGATGAAACACTGTATGCATTGATGTTATGGTAGTCCAAGGTACTTTATATTTTAATATACTCCTTGGACAATATTATGTTTACACGATGAAATTTGTAGTGCCCACACTCTTTTGATTGATGTATTTTTCCCATGATGGGAATATTGTGACCATTGATCAACATTCCTTTGTTAAACCTAATCATCGTATGACTACTAGTCATCATACTTCCTTGAATATCCTGCATGTTCTTATGGTTCGTACCCCTTCATAGACCATGTCTCTCGAATTTGGACATTATTCCATAGTTCACTCATTTGTAAATCGATAGCTTCTTACCATCATGGGGAATGTTAGGGGGAATTTCTCCAGTCCCTATACATCATACTGGATTCATTCCAATAAATTTTTGTAATGGGGGAAACCTACCAAGCTATCGACATCATGTTGGCTAAGAACTGAAGAGAGTATAGTTCTGATTCTATGTCAAGCTCGTTAAAAAATGAAATAGGTTATCCCTTTGAAGCGAGTCTTCCATCATTTTTTAGGACTGGAACCTTCATGTCATCAACATTCAGATCCGCTTTCTTCCTTTGTCTCTAGTGAACCTTTTAATAGTAGTATCCTAGAGTTTTTCATTTGGTAAAGGAAAAAGAGTAAGCAGATGAAAAAAAGATTGGGTGGCATGTATTAAACTTCTTTATGTTGAACTTGAGCCAGTGGATAGTTTTAGTGGGGAAAAGTACCGACCTCTGGACATCATGTTGGGAAAATACTGTTGAAAAGACTTGTGAAGAGCATACTTTCTTCTTAGTTTCAAGCTCACTAAATCATGAAACAACATCTTGAACACATTCTTTTCTCTGCTGAAAGCTCGTTAAAAAATGAAGCAGAAACCCTAAGCATTCTTCCAAACAATATTTGAGCTCATTAAAAATAGTATGATGGTGTCGAGCATAGTTCTTTTTCCCGTTTCAAGCTCGCTAAAAAATGAAGCGGATTCTTTGAGCTTACTTGATCTCTTTTTCATTCTCTAGATTCAAACATGAAAAATATTATGGGCATTATTTCAAAACTTTGATCCTGCTCATTAAACATAGCACTGAGTTTTTGAGACAAAATTTAGTTCTTTTTCAGACTCGTTAAGCCCTTTTTATGAAAAATAAACCCTAATAGAGTCCTATTTAAGCTCTTTCGGACACTTAAAATGTGAAAAGATCATCAATTGAACTTTTCTTTTTCACGCTCATAAAAGGACTATAAGAGTTGTCTTTTCGATAGTAGTTTACCCCTTTTTCTGTTCGGATTGAATAACTTACAAAAACGGTACACTCTAGTCATTGACTAGAAGAGTTATCCAGGGTATCATTTTATACTTTTTTCATGCCTTAGAGACTAATTGTATGAAAAATGACACTTTGGAGTCTTCTTCTATTTCATTTAGACTCTATAAATGTGAACGAAACCGAGTTTACTTTCAATGGACTCGTTAAATTAAATCTGGGAGACCCTCTTTCGGGAACTCCTCCTCCTTTCTCAGGTTTGGAAAATGTATGAGAATGGACTTATCTCACAATAATATACAATGAGTGTTTGTTACCCTCTTTGAACTCATAAAAACAAAAAGAGGCACTCATCAAGCATGATGTGGAAATTAAGGGAAGGGAACTATATTTCATTTCAAATAATGGCAGTTTTTAGTTACCTTTGAACATGGAACCTGTCTGCTTTTCTTTCAGTCAGTTGGGTATTCAACTTTCTTATGGCTCAATATACTTTCATTGTTCATGCCAATCCCTTGATTCTTTCAAATAATGCATCATCCATTGATGCATTGTGTCCTGGTATCTGTCTCCTCGAGTCAATGCTGCCAATTATTCTATCGTGCCACCCTATGTTCAAAGGAAAATTGCGTTGAGAGTTTGCATCTGCAGTCAAAACTACATTTGTTTCAGTTACCTTTGATTTAGTCCTATGGTTACTTCATACTCAAATTCCATGACTTTTTTCTGAGTTATGGTCATTGATGTGGGATTCGTCATGGCCCTCCTTTGATGAGACTATTTATGTCAACTTCAACTCATCTTCTGGGAATGAGTCTTAGAAAAAAAACAATACCTTGAGATCTGTATACATCAATGACATATTTTCTCGCTTTCAACAATGGGTTTGCAGTAATGACCTTTGATCGAAATATTAAACCTAGTGTTCTACATCAAATCATCGATTCACATTTGGAGGAATGTAGTGGGTACCTTGGGAATCATCGACATTAATGGTGATATCCCTCGCACTTGTTAAAGGTTTTCATCATTAACCAGTAATCAAGTGTTTTCTACTAGGTTTGACTTCAATACATGTATTCGCATGGATAGAATCATACTTTGTTTAAGACAAGACGAAGACCCAAGGTGTATTTTTAAGCGCTCATTGATTTCCCCATGTTTTGATGGAGTATTTGTATGAGTCATAGCATGGATCCACATTTGTATGGTCATGGATGTGCTCAAATTTGCGTCTGTATGACATAGAACTACATTGTATTTCTGGTATCTATGTCCAAGTTTGGGTTTTCTTCGCATGAATCTACGTTGTATTCTAGTAGCCATGATTGTTTATATATCACATGGATATGCAGCGTATTGGTCAACAACCATGTTTTTAGTGGTGCTCCCCTAGTAATGCTCTATTCTCTTGGACAAAGAGTGGTGCTCGAGTTTTAAAGGTAAAAGGAGAAGCTTTGAGAGGCTTCTGGAATCTGAATTCGTGGAGCTGCATCCCTCAGGTTCAGGACCACCTGGAGTTCGAGATCCATCATTGTAGGATCCTCCCTCGATCTCAACCATGAGATCCTCAACATATTATATCCTCCCATGGATTGAAATACTATCTCTCCCCCCATGGTTAAGGGGAGGAAAATTATGTTATTGCATCTAAACTTTGGCCAAATTCAACCAAGACTAGTGAGAAATTGGTAGGAAATATTGAGGCTTTGAGGCAAGCTTAACTTGAGAAGGGTTTCATAACACCAAGGCTTAGTTTGTATGCTCTCTCTCTCTCTCCATTTTATTAATGAAAATAAAGGTTTCTTTACCATGAGCATCATTGTGTTTATTGTTGAATTCCTTCGTCATTAACCTAAGATCATAGACTAGTTTGTTACTCTAATATAGTGTTTTTTTGTGTGTGTATCTTGCAGGACATCTGTGGATATCAAACACTCCAAAGACCAACCTTTTATATCTTGTGAGAGGTTAAAGAGTATTTTGTTCAAGAATTTTATGTTATATAGCGGGAAGTTATTTTATGTTGTGACTTGTTTGTTCTAATATTGAGTGTTTTGGGATAGGGAAACAAATTTTGTCTGCACTAGATGAGTATTCAAAATCTTTATGTTGAAGTTGATCCACTGGATAGTTTGACACGGGGAAAGTAATAATTTGTGTACATCATGTTGGGAAACTACTGCTGAAAAGACTCGTGCTGAACATACTTTCTCATTATTTTCAAGATCGCTAAACCATGAAAGAACATCTTGAGCACAATCTATTCTCTACTACAAGCTCATTAAAAAATGAAGCATATACCTTGAGAATCCTTCCAAAAAATATTTGAGCTTGTTAAAAACAATAAGATGGTGTCAAGGATAGTTACTTTTCCCATTTAAAGATCACTAAAAAATGAAGAAGATCCTTTGAGCTTAATTTATCACTTTTTTGTGCTCTATATTCAAACATGAAAAAGGATCTGGGTGCTATTTCGAAATTTTGGTTGTGCTTGTTAAACCTACCACTGAGTTTTTGAGTCAAATTTTACCTCTTTTTTAGACTCGTTAAGCCCTTTTCATGAAAAAGAAACCCTAATAGAGTCATATTTAATGTCTTTTCAGACTTTTAAAATGTGAAAATATCATCGAGTGAACATGTCTTCTTCACACTCATAAAAGGACCTAAAGAGTCATCTTTCCGAAAATAGTTTACCCCTTTTTTGGTTCAGATTGACTAAGTTACGAAAAAGGTACACTCTAGTCATTGACTAGAAGAGTTTTCCATGGTATCATTTTATAATTTTTTTGGGCCTCAGAGACTAAATTGTACGAAAAAATGACACTTTTGATTATTCTTATGTTTCGTTCAGAATCTATAAATGTGAATGACACCGAGTTTAGTTTCAATTGACTCATTAAGCTAAACACTAAGAGACCCTTTTTTGGGAAATAATTCCTCCTTTATCTGGTTCGAAAAACATATGAGAATGTACTTATCTCATGATAATCTACAACGGGTGTTTGTTACCCTCTTTGAACTTGTAAAAATGAACAAGAGGCACTCATCAAGAATGATGGGGAAAGTAAGGGAAGGGAACTATATTTCATTTGCAATAATGGCAATTTTTAGTCATCTTTTAACATGGAAATTGTTTGCATTTCATCTAGTCAGTTGGGTATTCACCGTGCTTTTGAGTCGGTCCACTTTCATCAGTCATGTCACTCCCTTGATTCTTTCAAACAATGCACCATCCATCGTTGCATTGTTTCCTGGTATCTCTCTCCTCGAGTCAATGATTCCAAGTCTTCTGTCATGACGCCCTATGTTCAAAGGAAAATTTTGTTGAGAGTTTGCATTTGCAATCAAAAGTACATTTGTGTCAGTTACCTTTGAGTCAGTCCTATTGTTACTTCATACTCAAATTCCAAAACTTTATTTTGATTTTTGTGTCATTGATGTGGGATTAATCATGGCCCTCCTTTGATGAGACTATTTCTGTCGACTTCAACTCATCTTTCAGAAATTAGTCTTAGAAACAAAGAAGTACCTTGAGATATGTATAAATCAATGACATATTTGATCACTTTCGACAATAGGTTTTCATCATTGACCTTTGATCGAAATATTCAGCCGAGTTTTTGACATCAAATCATCTATTCACATTGGAGGAATGTACTATGTACCTTAGGAATCATTTGCATCAATGGTGATATCCCTGGAACTTGTTAACGGTTTTCATCATTGACCAGTAATCAAGTGGTTTCTACCATGTTCAACTTCAATACATGTATTCGCATGTATAGAATCATACTTTGTTGAATACAAGATGAAGACCCTGGGTGTATGTTTAAGCATTCTGTTAGCACTTAGAATTGTACCCTAGGTTGCAGAGGGTAAATCCCAAGGTTACAACAAAACCAATTTAAGAAAGGAAGGTGGCCTCTTCCTTTCTAAAGAGGGATCTCTCACAGATTTTTATTAAGGCCAGATACACAAACAAAATAAAATTTAGATGTGTTGGTGGTTGAAACAAATCAAGCATACATTGGGCTATGGATTCATAAATACTTAAAATAATCACATAACTGTTTTCATGGGAAATAATACTAAGGCAAGGTAACACTCAGTTATAGTCAAAATGTTGTTGGTCTGGTAATAAAGAAGAAATAACAACAATCCATCAATACAGAGCATCGAGGAGATGAATTTTGCACCAACTTTGGTAAGAAATATTGGTGAATACTTGAGAACAATAGTCATAGTATAACATTATGAATTTTGAAATATGATACACTCATTCCAGAAATGAAGAAAACCTAATGTAAAGTTAAATAGGAAAACATGCACACAAGAAGGGAAAATACAGTCTGTAACTATGAATTACATTCGAATCTTTGCAGTAACATGCTAGCATTCATCTCTGTAAATTCATTATTAAGGGAATATCTCAAAATACACAACCTTGAACCTCATGGGTTCCAACCTTGTCTACTTCTATTGAGGGTATATTTATAGTATCGCAGGATCCCGAGGCCAACCTAGAAACATAGCCAAATTCGGTTACATGTAGGAATCAAAATCATAACAAATTCAATGATCTGGTGTCATGTCCCCAACCCTCTACTTGGTGAAGAGGACGTGACTAAACATCTATCAACTCGGACAATCTAAGCCCCATGAACATAATATGAAAATTGCCTTGAAATAGAACATTCATAAGTATAAACAGATGCATAATGCAATGTACATGAAATATACAGCAAAAGAAAATCATTCATTCAATACATTCATACATTCAACATGTTCATGATAATTTCATAATAATTCATAAGAAAATACAGTTGCAGAACTTAAATACACAAGAATACTTATCTTTGAAAGAAGTGTGTCCTACAACCACCTATGTCGCTGCAACATTCCACCCAACCATAGGCCAGTGTGCTCTTTAATCTCTCAGCAACACTGGGCATGATCTTCCCCAAGGAATAAGGAACACTAGCAAACTTCACCCATAGCCAAGGATACAATTAAAATTTAGTCAATCCAACATAGTTGGGTTTATGAGACTTACATAAGAAGTGGTTTACACTTAGCCAAATCCACATGAGACACAACCAAGCCAACAGATGGGTTTATCAGGATACCATCCAAGCCATCCTTCCAGTTGGGTTTATCAGGTTTTCAAGGAGGTGGAAAGACTGACTGTTAAGCTAGTGAGGTCAACCCCAGAGATATGAACACCCACATCAGATCTATCATGACTTCTAAACAATTACACACCCAACACAAGGAAGAATTCCCTTCTCTGCTACATAGTCCCACATTCCATGCCTTCCCTTCCAGTGCTATTCAGGGCATGCAAAGAAGAAAACCATCCTTCTAGATTGGTCTGTGAGGTTCTTTCACACACTAGGTTTATCAAGCAAGTCTAGACTCCATTTCCATTCCTTCAATCAATGTAGATGCCAAAGCAAGGATGTGCACACAGTTATCTCAGTACCAAAATTAACAAAACGTAGCATACGCGACAGACTTCATACACACACAATAATCAAGAATTTTTGAACATTTTCGGTGCCATACCGATCGCTACAAAATACCAAAATGAAAACATTTGCTGGTCTTTCGAAACAAAGACACAAAATCAGATCCAGGGAAATCATGTTTAGGAAAAAAAACTAGTAGATAGGAGAAAACGTGAGAGAGAAAAATTCCAAACTGGAAGACCAAAATCGTGAAAGGAAATAGATTGCCGAACAAGAGAAAATCGTGAAGGGAAAACAAAATCACAGAACCGGAGAGAATCGTCCAGGGTTCAGACACCGAGTTTTTTTTGCCTCCTGCGTGAATAAATATTACCCAGCCAAATCAATCCATGCCGTCCAAAATCATGAGGGGAAGTGAAACATTCTTGCATGAGGGAGAGGTAGCCATTTTTGGTGTTTTCTTACCCAAGAAAATTCAAAAAATGTTTTTCCCGAAGTGGGGCTCTACCCAATTCGAATTTTCCCCCAGTCTTCTAATCCCCCACTCCCTTATCCTTAGGAAAAATCATGCCCCCATCTCATTTAGTTGCGTTGACATAGCTCGCTGTAGGTTTTTAATTAAAAATTGCAAATTTAACATAATGTCCATCTCTTTTAATGTTTAGCTAGCATAAAATACCATCGGCTCAACCTTAATTGCCAAAACATAAACACTAAATCAATGGTAGGGATTTTTCCTAACTCCACACCATGATTATTTAGATCATATTATTTAAATGCAAACGAGGTCAAAACTGGGGTGTTACATTCCCCTCCCCTTTCAACAGCATTGTCCTCAGTGCTTTACAATATTGAACAAAAATGCTTGCTAGTATTGCCCTCAACAATCCGCAGATTTGAAGAAAAATGGATGGGCTAGTCGCATGGCATCTTCCAGCTCCCATGTAGTTTCTTCAAGACCGTAGTTCTCCCATTTCACCTTCACCTGTCATATTGCTCGGTTCTGGATCATTGTGACCTTTCTGGCGAGGATGCACATAGGCTCGATTTGGAACTCTCCCTCTGGTTCCACCTGAATCACATCCAAATTTATTACATGGTTAGGATCATGTATATATTTCTTAAGCAAAGAAACATGAAAAACATTATGAGCTCTAGTGCTAGCAGGAAATGCAAGTCTATATCCAACTGGCCCTATTATTTCAAGCACTTCAAATGGCCCACAGTATCTAGGTGACAACTTGGCACAACTTCCAAGATTCAAGGAACTCTTCTTTTCCTTCACTCTAAGGTAAACATGATCCCCAACACTAAACTCTCTATCCACCCTATGCTTATCTACATAGCTTCTATGTATGTCATGGGCTACCTTCCAATTTTGCCTGATCTTTACAACTTCCTGCTCCATCTCCTTGAGCAATTATGGACCAAGCACAACCTTGTTCACTAGATTATCCCAAGTCACTAGTGTCCTACACCCTTTGCCATACAAAGCTTCATATGGACTCATCCCCAAGGATGCTTGCTGTCCATTGTTATAAGTAAACTCTACCAAGTGTAAATAATCTTCCCATTTGATTGGCTTTTCCATCACATACATGAGAAGCATGTCTTCCAGCACCTGGTTAACTCTCTCAGTCTATCCATCGATCTGAGGATGGTAGGAAGTGCTGAAATTCAACTTTGTACCCAAATCTGCAAACAACCCCTTCCAAAAATTGGAAGTGAACTTGACATCTCTGTCAGAGACTATTCCCTTAGGAAATCCATGCAGTTTGAAAATCTCCTTCATGAATATCTTTGCAATGTCATCAACCTTATGCGTAGACTTAACCAGTATAAAATGTGTTTCCTTTGTTAACTTGTCCACCAAAACCATGATGGAATCATGTTGTCTCCAAGTCATTGGAAATCCTGTAATAAAATCCATGGAAATAACTTCCCATTTCCATTCTAGAACCAGCAAAGGCTGCAACAAACATATTGGGTGTTGATGTTCAACCTTCACTTGCTGACACTTCATGCACCTTGAAATATATTCAGCCATGTCCTTTTTCATTCTTGTCAAAAAGTACTGCTTTCTAGCTGTAGCAATCATCTTCTGATATCCTGGGTGACCAGAATATGGAGCTTGATGGATCTCATCCATAACAACCCTCCTCAAATCTGCTACAATGGGAATATAAGTTCTATTCTTATAGGTAATAAGTCCATCTTCTTCCAATTTATATCCCTCATACTTCTTTTCAAGGCTTTTCTACTGCAACTTGTCCTTGACCTGTGCATACAATTCATCTCAGCAACATGATTATCAATCTATTGCCTCAAATTTGATTGGAAAATACTAATGGATGCCACATACATTTCCTGCACCTTCCTGCTGAGTGCATCAACTAACTTATTCTGTTTTTCCTTTATGTGCTTGATTTCAAAATCAAACTCACATAAAAACTCCAACCATCTCGCTTTCCTAGCATTCAGAGTAGGCTGATCAAACAAATACTTCAGACCACAATGGTCTGTCCTTAGCTCAAATCTTATGCCCATCAAGTAATGCCTCCACATATTGAGAGCATATACTATGGATGCAAGTTATAGATCATGAGTGGCATAATTCTTCTCATGCTCCTTCAATTTTCTTGACTCATAACATATCACATGGTTGTCTTGCATAAGAAATCCTCCAAGTCCTTGACCGCATGCATCTGTACATACCACAAAATCTTTCTCTAGGTCTGCAACTTTTAATACCGGTGCACTTGTGAGAAGATACTTCAACCACTGGAAACTTTCTTCACACTTTGAGGTCCATTCGAACTTTATACCCTTCCTTTGCAAAGAATTGATAGCATGTGCAACCTTGGAGAATCCTTCAATGAATCTCCTATAATATACTTCAAGTCCCATAAAATATCTTACCTCTGTCACATTCTTTGGAGTAGGGCAATTCTTAATAGCTTCAATCTTCTCAGGGTCTACAGATACACCCTCTTCTGAAATAATGTGACCCAAATACTAAACTCTATCCCTATAGAAGTCACACTTGTTCAACTTTGCATACAGCTGATGTTCTCTAATCAATTGCAATGTTAGTCTCAAATGTTCTTCATGTTCTTCTTCATTCTTAGAATAAACAAGAATGTCATCAAGGAAAACAGGAACAAATTTGTCCAAATACCTGCTGAAGATAGTATTCGTAAGGCACATAAATGTTGTTGGTGCATTTGTGAGACCAAATGGTACCACTACAAACTCATATTGTCCATACCTTGTTCTGAAAGTTTTCTTATGAATGTATTCATCCTTGATTCTCACCTGATGGTAACCAAACCTCAAGTCAATCTTGGAAAATACCTTTGCTCCTTTCATTTGACGAAAGAGGTCATTAATTCTTGGAAAGGGATATTTGTTCTTCACCGTGACATTGTTCAGTTTTTTGTAATCAATACACAATCTGAGTGTACCATATTTATTCTTCACAAACAGAACTGGTGCTCCCCAAGGAGACACACTCAGCCTGATATACTTTTTCTCCAACAATTCTTGCAGTTGCATCTTCGGTTCTAACATTTCTGGTGTACTCATTATGTAGTGTGCCCTTGACACTGGTGTTGATCCTGGCACAAGTTCAATTGTGAAATCTATGTACCTCTTTGGATGAAGTCCTAGAACCTCATTAGGAAAAACATCCCTGAAGTCTTGCAAAACATGATAGTCCTCCAACCTAGGAGTTTCATTCTCTTCTGCCTCCTCAATATGGGTTGCATACAACTGAAAACCTTTTCTACAAAACTTCTTTAACTGCATTGTTGAAATCTATCTTACTGAGATTACCTTTGGAATGCCTCTTACAACTACTGGGTTCCCTTCTTCATCCATGCATTCAAAATTCATGCTATAACAATCAAGCTTAACTCTGTGAGCTTCTAACCAGTCCATTCCAATGAGAACATCATAGGAACCAAGTGGTAGAACATTTAGATCTACACAAGTGACCAATCCATTCATCACTAATGGACATTTATCCACCACTTCATTAACGTTTCCCTTAGTTCTAGTGGCTAGTTGAACTACTCATGACTTTCTATGTTTCGCTTTCTTAAGAGCACAAACCTCCACTACTCTAGGAGAAATATAAATGTGAGTAGAACCAGGGTCAATCAAAATCGATATAGATTGCTCAACAATGTTACTTGTAACTTCAACCACCATTGACTGGTGATCTACCTAGTGGTCTTCCAGTGCTGCATAAATTCTAGGTATGGCCCTTGCTACTTGTCCAACTGAAAACCTGCTAAAAATACCTGTTTCGGAGCAAATTTCATTTTCCTTCCAACATCTTCTTCCACTACATCGAATTTTTTTTTGAATTTCACCTGCCATAGAGGCTCATTCCTCTTTTCCTGCCCACCACCGTAGCGGATCCCACTTCATCTTTTCTCTGCCGTCGTAGCGGCTCCTTCACCAACTTTTAGCCATCGTCGTTGTCGGCTCCCTCTTCATTTTCCATCCGCCGCGTAGCGCCTCAATTTTCTGTTCCCAGCTGCCGTAGTGGCTCGTTCTTCTTTTCTCGGCCGCCGTTCACCAGATTTCTTTTCATTTTCCTGCCTACCACGGTGTCAGATTTGGCTTCTTTTTCTACCCATCGCCATGTTTGCTCTTTCCTTCTCTTTCTCCCACTATATGTTGGCTCGCTTTTCCTTTTCCTGCCGCCGCCATTGTGGATAATTTTCTGATTTTCAGCTGTTATAGCATATTTTCCATCTTCTTCAAGCCGCTGCTGTATCAAAAACTTTTCCAACCTACAATCGCCGCATCAACACTTAGAAAAAAAAAATTTAAAAATTATCTTCGTCTTGTTGCTTTTCTTTGAGCCATCGCCATTGTGGTTCAATTCGGAACTTTCATCCACCGTCGCGGCCTGTCCACTCGTCAGCTCAATCTCAAACTTGTACCCATCACTGTGGAAAAATTCCAATGAAATCTCTGCCATTATGGATCCCTTCAGATAATGCGGCTGCCGCATCAGCTCCCTTCGAGCGACGCAACCGCCGTGTCGTCTTTGCTTCAAATTCCTCAGCTGCCACATAGAGGGGAGTTTTTTAATACTTAGAAATTTTTTTTCTCTATCTTCTGACTATTGAACACAATGGTAATTCTGCCTCTATCAGCTACTCAATCATGGCCCATAGAGGCCCAATACTGCAACGTGGCTCTGATACCACACTGCCACATCCCCAACCCTCTACTCGATAGAGAGGATGCGACTAAACATCTATCAACCCAGGAAATATAAGCCCCATGAACATAATATGAAAATGTTATTGAAATAAAACATTCACAAGTATAAACAGATGCATAATGAAATGTACATGAAATATACAGCAAAATAAAATCATTCATTTAATACATTCATGCATTCAACATGTTCATGATAATTTCATAATAATTCATAAGCAAATACAGTTGTAGAACTTAAATACACAAGAATACTTATCTTTTAAAGAAGCTCATCCTGCAACTAGCTATGTCACTGTAACATTCCACCCAACCACAGGCTAGTGTGCTCTTTAATCTCTCAGCAGCACTGCCACCAGTGAGTTGGGCATGATCTTCCCCAAGGAATAAGGAACACTAGCATACTTCACCCATAGCCAAGGATAAAATTAAAATTTAGTTAGGATAACATAGTTGGGTTTATCAGACTTACACAAGAAGTGGTTTGTACTTAGCCAAATTCACATAAGACACATGTGTTAGCTGGAATATTTCACCTCCTGCGGATAGCAAGGTGTTCCATTGGTCTGAATAGTTCAGATCCAGAACAAATAGATCACAAAGGCTGATAAGTCTCCCTAGAAACTGTAGATATCTGGAATTCAAGGCTTTGATAGTCCACATGTGTACCTGCAATCAAGCTCAACACGAAATGAATCAAAGCAACTAGAATATGATCTACTAATCTATGCTAGTGACTAAGGAATCTATCAATATATATCCGAAATAAAACATAAACAATATATATGGGACAGAAAATCAACTTGCATTAGAAATATGAAGAAGTTTACAACCAATCCTTAGTGTTGACATGCATCTCCATGAAACCAGCTCTTCATCCCCAAAAACTCCGACTCTAGCTCTCTATGCTCTCTCCAAATGATCTTGGGCCAAGAATCAATCCAACAGCATAACAATACCTTCAATGTTCTCCCCTCAACCATGGCTATGAGCTCATATTTATAGGGCTTTAATGGATAGAGATGGTTGAGAAATTAGTGGGTGAGGTGGCCTCTAAGATCCTAGGATGAGGGATCTCAAGCACAACCAACCCACAATAGTAGGGATAAGGGATATCTCAAGGCTTATGATCTAGAAGCCTCGAGAAGCTTCTCTTTTTCCCTTTTTACCCAGGGTACCGCGCTTCTCCTTCTATGATAGAGCGGTTCTAGTAATAACTGCCTATGGACCAAAGGAAATGGGTGGTGGCATCGCTTATGGACAACCGATGAAAGACAGTACAAATAGGGGTACCGCTCCTAGATAAAGGGGCATGTGCGGTGCTGGGAATTTGTATGATAGACTTATAAAAAACCATTTAGTCTTCACTCCAGAAGCTGGGATTCAGGGCAAGTAGGTATTTCAAAGGTCTTATCACATGATGGTGACTGGATTTTGGTATAATAGGATGCCCCCCAAAGCATGATTATTAGAGTGATACAATAACTGAGAGCTTTGAGAACAAGTCGTCGCCAGGAGATGAAAATGCCAGCTCAATCGGAGTATGCAATCAAGTAGGAATCTGTAGTACATCAGTATGTTGACTCATAGACACAAGTAACCAAACTCATAGTTGCAGACCAATACAAGGCAGATCCATGAGTGGAATAAACAAGCATGGCTACTATAATACAGCGTATATCCATGTGATAGAGGACTCAAACTTGTACATAGCTACCAGACATACAATGTAGATCTATGTCATACAAATGCAAGTTTGAGCATAGCTACGACCATACAAATGTGGAACCATGCTAGATATACAAAACTCCCTTGCAACCTGGGGAAAAGGCAATGAGCGCTTTTAAACAAATGCCCAGGGTCTTTGTCTCATCTTCCACAAGGTATGATTCTATCCATGTGATTACAATGATCTGAAGTCAAACATGGTAGAAACTACTTGATTACCAGCCAATGATGTGAACCGTTAACAAGTGTGAGGGAGATCACCATTAATGTCAATGATTCCTAAGGTACCCTAGTACAATCTACTGAGTGCGAATAGATGTCCTGATGTCGAACACCTAGTCGATTGTCTCGATCAAAGGTCAATGATGTGAACCTATGTCGAGAGCAAGAGAATTTGTCATTAAGGCATACAGATCTCAAGGTACTAAATATTGTTTCTAAGACTATTTCCTGGATGATGAGCTGATGTCGACGAGAATAGTCTTGTTGAAGGAGGGCCATGATGAGTCCCACATCGACGACACGAAACTCAGAACATAGTTCTGGAATGATGTGAATGTAGTAACCACATGACTGACTCAAACATACTGACACAAATACTGTGTAGACTGCAGAGGTAAAACTTCTTCAGATCCCCTTTGAACATCGGACGACATGACAAAATGACTTGGCATCATGACTAGACAGGACAGATACACAATGCGACAGTGGACAATGCATTCTTTTGAAAGACTCAAAGGATTGGCATGACTCATGAAAGTGGATCGTCACAGAGATCAGCTGAATACCCAATTGACTGACATGATTGTGTAGATAAGTGCCATGTTCAAAGGTAATGACAAACAACTGCCATTATTTGCAAAATTATTCCCTTCCCATCTCCCCCATCATGATTGATGAGTGCCTCTTTTCAGTTTTATGAGTTCAAAGAGGGTAACAAACACTCAATATAGCTTGTCAGAAGACAAGTCCAGTCTCATATGTTTTACAAACCTGAGAGAAGAGGGGTTCATTCCCAAAATGGGTCTCTCAATGTTTAATTCAACGAGTCCACTGAAAGAAAACTCGGTATCGTTCATGTTTAGAGAGTCTGAACGAATATGGAAGAAGACTCCATGGGGGTCCTTTTTCATATGATTTAGTCTCTAAGGCCTGAAAAAGTATAAAATCATACCTTAGAGAACTCTTCCAGTCATGATTGGCTGGAGTGTTCCTTTCTTGTAAATAGTCCTATCTGAACTGAGAAAGAGATAACCTATCATTGAACGGACGACTCTTCAAATACTTTAACAAGCGTGAAGAAGACAACATCGCTCGACGATCTTTTCGTATTTAGGGAGCCTAAAAAGGTTTTAAAGAGAACTCAATGAGGTTTCTTTACACAATGTCACTTTTTACGAGCTTGGAAAGATTCAAAAATGGACTCGACTATCTTTTCATGTTTAAGGAGTCTAAAAACAGATGTGAAAAGAAGACTCCATGACGTTTCTTTACACAATGTCGTATTTTACGAGCCTGGAAAGAAACTTGAACTGGACTCGAAAATTTGATACTAGATTTTAACGAGCGTGACAAAGTGTCATAATAAATGCTCAACGACCTTTTCCATTTTGTGAAAGTACGGAAAATCCATAAACAAACTTCCCAAAGCTTTGACTAAAGTCAACCTATAGACGACTCATAAACAAGTGTTAAATGCATCCAAAATCAACATTAAGGGATTATGACAAATAGATTTTGACAAGAATATGATGTAATATCAAAACTATAGTAAGTCAGGCCCAAAAAATGTCTATATAAGGCAAGTAAATAGTAAAAAATCAAACATTTCACTATTTGCCTCTAGCAGAGAGCACTTGGAGCATTTTCTAGCTAGATCTTCCACAGCTGATACCGGGAGCTTCCACTGTCTGTTTTCAATATCGTTAGTTGTAGGTAATAGCTAAGACCTTTATATTTCATTTCATAGCTTCTATTTTGGGATTTGGTGGGGTTTTAGGCCTATTTGGCAAACCTTAAAATCCAATTTTCGGGCACCGCATCTACCCTTTGCGGGATAGGCGGTACCACCCGAGAACCACGCCAAAAATATGGTGGATAGGCAGTGCCATCGCCTATCTCCAATGGGGCACAGGAAATGCCGGCTGTGGAGAAGTTAAACAAATGATATGGGCATAATTTAATCATTCTTTTGATTTGAAATGACTCAAGGATGATACTAATGCATACCATTGTTGTTTTTGGCAGGTCTACGCTTCCAAAATATGGTGATATGGAAGGAAAGAACATATGATGATGAATATGTTGCTGCTGAAAGGAATCCAGTTTGCATTGCCACACTCTGAAACTGTGGGCTCTTAAAGTTCTTCCGGACACTAAGCATGGTGTCCCACAAGAGACTACTAGAACACATACTGAGAATGTGGAATCCAGAACAGCAGTATTTCAAGGTGGGGGCACACATACTTATAGTGGAGGTAGATTATATCTACTTCCTGACTGGCCTATCAATATGGGGTGCTCCCATATCAATGAGAGGCTCCTGTGGCAGGGACATTACCACCAGAGAGCTCATAGATCGACACTGTGCACCAGGTACAGGTACATCGGGGAAGAAAATCCCCATCAGTGCAGTGACAGACAATGCTCTATGAATTGTTGTGTTCACCATGCAGAGGGTGGCAGGGAGCCAGGGTGTACATCAGGCTTCCGGGGCACATATGTTGTATTCCCTAGAGACTATGGCACCTACGGTGTTCAACTAGGCAGAAGCATTGCTTCCAATATTCAAGGATCAACTAACTAAATGTCGGCAAGGAGAGCTGAAGCAGTTCAACTTTGGTTCCATCTTAGCTTGCTTCTTCTTTGAGCAGGTCCCCCAGAAAAGGCCCCAGGTGACTTTCCAGAGTCTGAGAGCACGGGACCCCCGTATGCTGAGGTGGGTCTAGGTCATGGCTCGCACAAAATCGGGTAGGGGCAGAGTGAAGTTCGGTGATCCATTCTTTAGATGGATGTGGGATCAGATGCTCCTAGTCAAGGACTATGCCTATGCAGGCACAGATTTTACAGGTGATCCTGAACTACCACTCTTGCCTAGAGGGAAGTGGGGTGACATTGGTAAGAAGCAAGAAATTCTAACAATGGAAAATGTTTTTATGTTTTTTATGTTTTATATTTTTTATGATAAGTGACGAGACCTATTTGTCTTCATGCAGATGTTGGAGTAGTGAGGCTTGGAGGAGCATATCCATTAGACAGGAAAGCCAGAGCTTGCTTCGTGCCACAGAGTGATGATATCAACAGGGATTTGGAGGAGAACCTAGAGAGGTTGACTATGGATATCCCAAATACTGATATAGATGACCTCCCGACTTGATATCAGAGATCTACGGTGGGAGTACTAGGTTGATTGAGCAGGATACTACCCAAGGTGGCTCGAGCAGTGATGTACTATCATGAGCACCATTAGTGGATGAGACATGTATACTGAAAGCTAATAGCTTTAGGATTTTTGCATGATGATTTTTCCTAAAAGCCTACGTACTTCAGATGAGGTCTCAGGAGCTATTTTGTAAAACTTTTTCGTATATATATATATATATAT